>JBBYHL010245135.1:10241-26019 GCA_038381835.1 Adansonia madagascariensis
AGAGATTTTTTAGAGCCTCTCTTAACGAGATTTCATCAGATATTTTTAAAGCCCCTTTTAAAGATATTTTTATCAAACATTTTCAAAACCTCTCTTGAGGATGTTATCATTAGATTTTTTAAAACCTCTCTCTAAGATATTTTAAAACCACTATCAAGGATATTCCAATGAAAATGTTTTACAAGCCTCTCTTGAGATATTTTTATAGAGATTTTCAAAGCCTCTCTCAAGGATATTCAAATAAAGATATTTTTAAAGCCTCGAAGATATTTTCAGAGCCTTCCTCGAGGATATATAATTAAAGATTTTCAAAACCTCTCTTTAGGATACTTTATCAAATACTTTGGAATCTCTCTCAAAATATTTCATCAAATTTTCCAAAAAGCCTCTCTCAAGGATATTTCAAAGGAAACATTTTGAAATCCTCTCTTGATGATATTTCAAAAGCTATCTTCAAAACATTTTAAAAGTCTTACTTGAAGACATTTTAAAAACCTGTATGGAGGGCATTTTAAAGCCTCTCTTGAAGATATTTCCAAAAGCCTCTCTCAAGGACATACTAAAGCCTCTTTTGAGGATGTTGTCATCAAATATTTTTAAAGTTTCTTTAAGGATATTTTAATAAAATATTTTTAAAGCCTCTCTCTAAGAGATCTTCATCGAATATTTTTGAAAGCCTTTCTTGATAATGTCTCAAAAGCCTCTCTTAAGGACACTTCTATCAAAAAAACATTTCAAAAGGCTCTCCCAAGGATGTTTTATTAAGATTTTTCAAAGCCTCCCTTGAAGATGTTTTCCTATGAGGTTTTTTTTTCTTAAGTCTAATTTGTTCCCTTAAAACGACTTGAGCCTCAAAACTGATGTCGAGGTCTTACTTTCTTTTCAAAATTAGACTTATTGTCTAAATTACTTCCTTTATTAGTATTAATTTTCCAAATCTACCCCATACAAAAAAATTTTGCCCAGACAAAATGTGTCCATGGCCTTTGCCTTATTCGTAATTCTCAATAATGGCTACAGAAGGGTAGCTATACAAACTAATTTTTTAACGGGCTTAATCTCGATCATATTGTATTTAAATCTAAAATTGCTTAAACTCAGTAACCCAAACCTTATAAGAAAACTGATTTAGAGTTCCCAAAAAAATCCAAAAAATAAAATCATAGAAAGATTTTATAAAAAAAAAGCATTGATGTCACTTCACTTGTCGACATTTAGTGCCTATTTAACTTATTGCCAAGGCAACACTAAATGAGGGCACTTAATGCCTACATAGCTTCTTACCAAAGGTGATGTTAAATTTTCGCTATAGCTTTTAAAAGTTTAATTGAAAAGAGTTAAAAAAGAATTGAAAAAAAAGGTTGGGAAGGGATTTGAACGAGGCATGCTTAAGCCTTGGCCAAACCCTTCCTTGCTTTATTAATAGAGGAATTTACTCACTTCTGAAAAAGGGGGCACTATTTGTAAAAAAGGAATTAAGAGAAAATTTTGAAAAAAAAAAAAACCAAAGAGAGTCCTTAAGATTTATGGAGGTAGATCCTTATAATTTTCTTCCATTGATCTTCTTCATCTTGCAATTTAATTTACAAGTGTTTTATTTTTCTTTGAAAGCCTTATGATCCTAAGCTTGAAGCTTAAGGTGATAGCTAAGCTAAAGGTTTCTAACCTTTCTAAATATGGTAAGCATGAGCAAATTATTTTTTTTAATATTCTTGTTTATTTATTTATTTATTTTTATGGATATTAAAGCTTGATGATCTTCGATTTTACTCAGATGAGTGCTTAAGCCTAAGGTTTTTAAACCTTTGTGGTGGCCAAGCTTTAGCATAAATATCGTATTTAATGTTATTTTATTTTTATCTCTTTGACTTTTTTTATTGTTCTTCTCCTATTTTATGAGAGCTTCTTGGTAGTTTGAGTGTATGGTATCAACGCCATTATGGAAACAAACTTTGAAGCAATGATTCGAATTATGTGTGATTTCTCGTATTAATTTAAGCTTAAATTCATGAAAATTTATTTTAATTTTTGTTATCATTGGGTTTACTTATGGATTTTGCTGTGCATATAATCTTGAAGTGATGCAAATGCATTTCATGGCATAAAACTTGTGTGCATGGCTATGCATCATGTTGATTTTCACATAAATATTTTTGGGAATTTTTCTTAGTTTGGCCAAACATAAAAGGATTTTTTGTGAGGTTCCTGTTAATTTTTTAGACCATTAGAGGTTGCTTTAGTGGCAATTCAATTTTCAAAGGTCAAATTAAAATTTTCTTATAATTTTATAACCCATTTAGGGATATTTCAATATATGGCTGAACCTTAAGTGCTTATTTACAATTTTTTTAAAAAAATTTATTTCATGTATTGAAGGTCATCCTATGCTTGTCTAGATCATCAAGGATCATTTGGCAATTTTTCCTATAATTTTCAAACATGTTTAGGGGCATTTCATGCATTTTCAAGTCATGTAGAGACTATTTTTCATTTTTTGAGAGTTTAGGAGCCTTTTAGTAATTTCGATCATGATAGGGCTATCTATGTCATTTTGAGCATAAAGTTACCCATCTAGGGCAACTTGATAGTTTCTACCTAAACTGAGCCTTTTTGAGTTATTCATCAATATGAATCCATTAAGTTTAATTCTATACCTTCTATCAAGACTGAGTCTTATTAAGTTTAGTGCAGCACCTTCTGTTGAAACCAAGTTTGTTAGGTTTAGTTTCGTACCTTCTATTGAGGTCGAGCCTCTTTAAGTTTAGTTTCATACCTTCCATTGAAATCAACTTTGTTAAGTTTAGTTTTTCACCTTCTGTCGAGATCGAGCTTCTTTAAGTTTAGTTTCATACCTATTTCAAAACTGAGTATGTTAGGTTTAGTTTCATACTTTTTGTCAAACTGAGCCTTTTTTTATTTAATTTCTATCTTCCATCAAAATCAAGTCATTAGGATTAGTTTCATATTTTTTGTAAAAGCTGAGTCCAAGGTCTTGTTCTAGAATTAGATTGAGTCTTAATTTTTATTAAATAAAATGCATGTTTTTTAAAACCAAGGCAATTTTCCTAAGTTAAAATGGTCCATAGATTTCTTCTAGCATATAGAAGGGATTTTATTGATTACTTTAATAATGTAATATCTTTTTTAGAAAAAGTAAATTAAAATTTTTTAAATTTCATGAAATAAAACTTCCATATTCCACTAAATTTTTTTAGAGGGATATGGAAGATATTTTATCTTCAAAAATGACAAAAACCTAGTTTACTCTTAAATGGAATAATAATGTTAGTATAGAAATTTTTTTTGAAATACAAGAATTATGATTAGATACTAGATATCAAAACTTGTTTAAATTGAGATTCGAGTTAACATATAATTAATATGCATCAATTTAATAGCATCGCAAAGGAGGCATATTTCACTTTATAGTAATTGACTCTCGAACCCTTTTCACATGCTCTCCAGTTATCATGTAGACTTAGAGTTTATTTTTGAGGATTTTGTAACCCTTAAAATATGAACTCTGATTGGTGACCAATCTCACCTAACCACAAAATAGATTGATGGGGACTCCAAGTCAATTAGTCATTTCGTAATGGCCACTTAGGGTAAAGGTGGTTGCACGATTCAAAATTGATAACTTAGACCTAATGCAAAAAAAGAAAAATAGATTTACCCTTATAAGTTCAGTGCATCGAGCTTACACTTGACACATTATGATAAATGATGGAAAGAATGGTGGTTTTTTAATATTATTCTCTTATCCTGTGGTGTTTGTTTAATTAATAAAAAAAATAATAAAGAGGGAGTTTCTATGCAATTTTTTCCCACTAGAAATTTTTTTACTTCAAAAATATTGCTTGGGGTCAGTAAATTCTAATGCATGAGTTCATGAAAAGGAAAATGGGTGTAGGTATGAAGTTTTGATTTTTTCACATTTTTTCAAACTTTCTATTTTTAATGTACAAATTAATTTATGCCTCTGATATAATATGCCACATATTATTATTATTAGATATTTTGAGTTTGTTAACTTTATTATTTGGATTTGCTATTTATTTTATGTTATTTTATTAATGAATCATTTTGTTCTTAGAATTGTTTATTTTGCAATTGTCATCAAGTTAGTTATGGTTAATTTGGATTGGAGAAACTATTGTAATTGTTTTTTTTTTTTGCTATATTAAGATCCTATTTTTGATTTGTTTCAATTTTAATAAGGCTCGTGTTCCTATGTTCTATCAAAATATGATATAGTTGAAAGTGTCACTCTACCATGCCAATTTATCACTTTTTTTGCAAAGGTTTAAAGCTTTCTTTAGTAATAGAGTTATGTAGGTACTATTTTTAGGGTTGGGCTCTTATCCATTATTTTTTTCTTTATTTTTTTAATATTTTATCAACACCATTCATATCTATAGAACCTACTTATAAATTATCAAAGATAAATTAAAGTCAAATTTATGAATAGTGATTGAGGTTGTATTGGATAGTAATTGATGAAAAAATAATGGAGGGAAGCCCAAACCCTTCATGATTTCTCCTAAAAATTCTCTCTACATTTCTTGGTTTTTAGTGTTTAAGTTTTCATGCCCAGTCTTTTGTACAAATTTCTTGTGTTTTTAGATATCTCACAGTTTTTTAATGGATTAAGCTAGGTCTTTTTTTTTGGTGTTTTCAATTTTAATGTGTATTTTTCTTTATAGTAGTATGTTTCTTTTATAATTTGTCCTTATTTTACATATAATATATTTTTGCTTTATTTTGATATTAAAATCTTGATTTATTTTGGTTTCAATTACTATTAATCTTTGATTTACGTTTGATACAATTTTTTCATTTCTTTATTAATTTTGCCAATGTCATTGTAGTTAATAAAGGTATATTCTTTTTGTTGGGTTTTTGTTGGACTATATTTAACAAAAAATAGCTGCCTTCTTTATGATCATTTCTGTTTGCATAAGATCTACTGTCATACTTAATTTTGTGACTTATTTTTATGTGCCAAGTTCTTTGTTATTATCAGTTTAACTTTTTCTGTGATAAAAAAAATAATTTTATTATGTTATTTTAAAGGTTAATGATGGTTTAAGTATTAAATTTTTATTCTTTTTTTATTACTTAAATGTTGTTATAATTCTATTTCCTATTTTCTATTCAATTAAGTATTGTATATTTTGGTTTCTTTTTCCTATCACATATATGTTTTTACTTATTTGGGACTCACAGCTTGTTAATTGTGTTATGTTAAGGAGGAATTAACCTATATTTATTAGTTATCTTTTTAGTGAAACAAATATTTAATGATATTTAAGTACCATTTATGCTTCCTGTTTTTATCGACCAATAGTCATTTTTCTTTCTTAGGAATAGCCAATTAATTTATTATGCTAATGTTAAAATCTTGGTTGGTTTAAGTCTCAATCAATGTTTATGTTTCATATATGTTTAATATAATAGTTAATAGTTATTTTACCCAATCTTATTAAATGTACCAGAACCATTCTTTTTACTAAAGGCATCAATTGTTATCCTTATTTGTGTTTCATCTAATGATTGTAGATTGTTTTGGTTGTTAACATAGCCAGTTGTAATTTAAAACTTGATTGCCTTTGTTTTAAAGAAAAAGTTTGGTTCAGTTATTTTGTTTCTTGATAATGGTTGATTACACTGTTCAACATAAAGAAATAGAGCTAGGAGGTTTGAAATAATAAAGGAAATTAGGAATAGAAACCAATTTTATAAAGGTTCTAATAATGCAAAACCTCAAAAAAAAAGATATAACATACCACTATCTCTTTTGCTGCTAATAGCCTTGGTAATGCCAAAACTGTTGAAGACAGTATATAGATATATTACATAACAATGATTTTGGTTCATTTGGATAGTTAGAAGAAAATGTCACTTTAATTGAAGCTTTTACAAATCATGGTAGGATTTCTGATGATCCAATTAATCATATCAATTTATCTAATTAGATCTCTCAAACATTTAGTAAATCTATTTGTAGTAATAACTTCCAAATACATAAGTTTCATTTTTTTCTTGAGTCTAATGGACATAGCTTCATTCTTTTATAGTTGTAGGTAGTACATAAGTTTCTTCTAACCAATACTTTGACAATATTGTATTGGAAATATTGCAATGATAATCAAGTTAGTTTGCTTTTAAAGTTTTTAATTTTGTCATTAATCGCTTTTTAGTCTTGTACATGGTTAAGTAATACACAATTTTTTACCATAAGTGCTAGGGATATTTTCTTTAATAATCTATCTGATAGTACCTTTAAAAACAATTCTTCAACTTACACTAAGTTAGTGTGGTAGAATGTTTGCTTTCAGTTAAACAGATAATGTTTCCAACTATTTTATAACTTTTTTTCCTTTATTATTTTGTTTTTATGAAAATACACTGAACCTTCATACTTTGGTAGGCTAAATGTATTTTGTCAATTTTATGGAGCTTGCATGTGGTATGAAGAAAGAGTTAATGTAGCTAGAGATAACCATTATCCCAAGTTTTTTTTTTTTATGTTGTAGAGAAGATAGGGTTCACTTACCTAACTCAAATTTGCTTTAATCTACTTAGATCATTTGTAGGATTTGAATTAGGTGGCAAAGCTACACAGTGTAGGGAGAACATTAAACTTAATAACTCAGTGTTCCAGTTTACATCCATAGGTGTGAAAGTTGACCATTTAATCAAACACCAAGCTAAGTTTAGGTGTTTTCAAAGTTAGAGGACAAATTATCATAGGAATGGTTCTTTGATTCCTCTAATCGATCAAAGGCCTAGGTTTGCACAACTGCGTATAGAAGACATAGAAAATGAAAAATTAGACATAAGAGTAGCACTCTATTATGAGAAATGAAGACATTGTTAGTGAGAACATGCTACAAGTGATGGATGAAATAAATTTTTAGAATGGTTAGAAAATAAGTTAAATGCGTTATATGTATCAAATATTAAACTTAAATTAATAGGTAAGAGTTGATGCAAAAAGAAAACATATCTCCTTTTCCTATTGAAATAGTTGGATTAATTGTCGGAGACATGAATGAATTAACTAACATTATGTAATTGTTTAATATAAATCAAAAGCTTTCAAACAAATCAATAGTCTATATCTTTTATATATGCTTATGTATATCTTTTGCTTTTTCTTTTAGGTAAAGATGGATAAGGACTAACATTGCTAAAAGGAGAAGAACTTTTCCACCGATTTTTAGTTGTCAATAATATTAAGAGTGAAAGGTTAAAAAAATAAAACTAAAAACAAATGAAATCAAAAGTCTATCAAGGAATTAAGCATGTTGTATCAAAAGGAGATCTTCATGCAAATGTTCTTGGCAAGCATATCATTTTGCTTACATTTTTTGCGATTGGTCCTCGTTATATGTTCCAAAACCATCAAGAAGCTATGTCATATGCCAGTATTATGGATTTCCAGATCTATTTACAACATTTACTTGCAATCCAATATGACTAGCAACATAAATGGCTTTGAAAATCTATAATTGGGTAATGACCTAAGATAAACTAAATAGTATATGGAATAATTTAAACAAAAGAATTTTATATTCTAACTAGTTAAACCAAATAGGCAACATTACTGATAATTTGTTAAGTAATTTGATTTGGGAAGAATAAAACTACTAATGAGGGTTTGGTTGGGTAATATTGAATTACCAATCAGAATCTAATATTCCATCATAAGATTATTATTTTTGTTTTAAAAATATGCTGCAATTTCAGCAATGTTATATTACCTATAGTGTCAAGATTTGGTAATATTGGGAATAATCTTGTGCCTACCTTTTTCTTAGGTTATGTTATATTTCACTTGTAATGTAACATTTGTGTCACTTTTACCTCCCACTTTTTTATGTTTTTGGTCCTTTTACCTTTAATTATCATCAAATTAGAACTTATTTAATGTCTTTCCCGATTTTTACTTTTCAATTAAAGTTTCCCTTTTGCTTACTTCTCCCTCTCCCTTTTGCCAACTCAATCTCCTTTTCTTCAAATATGGCTTTCCCTTCCTTTTACCCTATTTTTCACATTTTGTTGGATGCTAATATATGTTTACATGTCAGATTAATAAGATTTAACCTTTTATGATTTTAAGGTTAGGGTTTCTTTAAAGATTTTTTACTTAGGATTTTGAAGTCACTTAAAGATTTTTTAGGGTTAGGGTTTTTTTTCTTCATGGCATGAACTTCTAAGTTAATCCTTAAGTGATAATAATATTTTCTTTTTCTTGTTGATCATTACTACTGTCATTTTATCACGTTTTTGAATTTTTACTAATTTCTTGTTTTCTTGTTCTTGTTTAATTATTTTTCACTTTGAGTTTTTTTTTCTTACTTTGGTTTGTTACGTTTGGTTGATTTATTATTTTCTTGTTGTTTTGTTTTTACGTTTTCTTTTTTACTACATATTGCATCCGATTAGATTAAAATCTAAAATTATGAATATTAAATTTTTTGAAACCATTCTTTTACATAGTTTGCAGCCATAAAAAGGTTGGTTAGGTAACTTCAAGAATTGGAAATGGAGTAATTTTTGAAAGCTAATTAAACACTTGGAGTGTACTTGGAAGTTAAAATCATAATTGAAGGATTAAAACTTTAAAAAGAGTTAGACGTCATGAAAAGATCCATCAATTACACAACTCCTTATCACATTCATCATTAGTTTTCAAACAATGCCTAAATATATATATATATATATATATATATTTGTTTTTGGTTTGGTTAAAAACATGAGAATTAGAGTAATTTGAAAAACCTAAAAACAGAATAAAAAATGTAAAAAATCTTGGGAGGATTGTCAGTGAAAGTTTTGGTGATTTTTTATTCTAGAAAAAGAGTAAGATTTCTCTATTTGGATAATTAAGGTAGGGACAATATGAACTTGAGAAATCTAAGTGTAATCCAACCACTCTTGTATTCTATTAGATTTTGGCTCTTTGACAGTTTATGTTACTTTAAGATGCTTGATTTGTTTAAATGAAAGTTTCATAATTCAATATTTGAAATATTAATCTACAAATTTGTCAGCTTCTCAACAGATATTATTAATACTTTTTTTGCCAAGTTCTTCTAAATTTAGTAAAATCTTAGTTTTTTCTCAAATTTCATGGAAAAATCTGTTTGTTTTTCCCCACCAACAAATTGGCAACAACTTTAGTTCTATTATTATCTTTAAAATATTAAGCCATTGGGCCATATGCCTTTATTCCATAATGTTTCTAGGTTGATAATTATTTTATGTTTTTATTTTATTTTTTGAAAATGATTGGAAAGTATTATGTTATTTTCAATGGGCATAGACTAGGCATTTATGATACTTAAGATGAAGCTAAAGTATAGGTTTTGGGTTATCAGGGTGCCCATCCTAAGATTTATAAGGAATGAGGGAAGCAGAAATTGTATTTCTAGATTATTGGAACTTAAATGTAACAAAATAATAAGAAAATTTTCAAAGCAGTTCAAATAATATGAGTAATAATAATTATGCATCTCATTCTTCTTATTATAATAAACGATTAATTATGGATTTTTTCATATGAGTTTGCACAACTTTGCTTATTTTGTATATTGATAAATGATTTTGATTTTTTTGTAAATTTGAACAATTGAGGTATACCTGATACTTTAGTTGTAGCATTATTTTGAGACCCTAATAGTAGTTTTCCTTCTATATATTAGCAAATTATATCAATGTTGCATATTAGCAAATTATTCCAATTATGTATAGTAGCAAATAATTTCAATTTCTTAGTAATCGAGTGATTTCAGAATATTATATTCTTAGCTAACCAAAAATGTTAATCTATAATGATGAAATGATCAACCAAATGTATGCATGTAAAATTAACGAAAACGTAAGTTCGTCATCTTATAGGGGATCAAATCCTATTACTTTTAATGGTCGCCTTTAAAGACAATCATAGATTTTCTTAATCATATGCCCTGTATGGGTAAAGAAAAGGAAAGAAAAGAAAAGAAAAGAGAAGACCAAATATAGTTTTACTTAGAAAATCAGGAAATAGCTAAACGCAAATGTACGTTAATAGTTCCATTACAGCCCAAAAAAAAAGTGGCATCAACTACTGAAGTAACATGCAGTTAGTGCCGTATGTAGCTTGGTGCCAACGTTATTCGACTGCTAGTTAGCAAGGCATGCGCAAGACGAGTTTTAAGTTAAGAGTTAAGACCATCCGAAAACATAGTCGAGAATATAGACCAATAATATGGAGAATGGATAGAGTGCATAGGCTACTAAAGACATCCAAAGAGGGAAGGTAGTGCGGAAACTGGCAGTTGCTCCCATTATAATGCAGACAATTAGAATAACCAACACTTCAGCAGCAAAGTCCCAGCTGAGGTCACGGAAGTAAACAAGGCCCAAGAATACTGATAGGGAAAGGATGTTACTCATGGTCACTGACCCATAAATCTGAGAATACGTCAAAGATGCAGTTGTTAACTTCTTCCGTCTGGCAAAATTCAGTGCTGAAACCACCTCGCTGGTGCAAGCAATGGGCAAAATCACAAAGGAAACAAAGAAGGAAGGAATGCTTGAGGCAGTGGAGAAGCTATCAACTGCATCCACCAAAGGATCTGCAAATACAGCCGCCACAATCGTTCCTAGAAGCAACATCATCACCGCCTTGAACGTATTCCACACCGGACTTTTCACGGTCTCCCCGAAATGACCACCCTGACCCCCCAATAGATGATGTTCTTTCTTCGTTTGCTGCATATACAGGCGTTGAAAGATTTCATCCCCATACAGACAGTGATATACACTGATCACACACACAAAAGGCCAAATACATACCTCTTGAAAATGATGTAAATGAATTTTTGAAGTTCCCTGGCTCTGAGCAGAACGCTTGGCCTCATTTAGCCATTTTGAGATTCCTCCGACGAACTCTTCTTTGTCAACGAATGAGTCACATGATGTGTCAAATTCTTTCATCACATTTTCAACGGCATCTTCGATATCCAAATCTATCTCATCAAATCGGATTCCCAGTACCAGAGCTCTTAACTCTGCAGGTGATAGGCGTCCATCCCCATTCTCGTCAATCATCATGAATAGCCTGTCATTCATACACGTCAAATGAAGAGGCCAGTGCAGTAATTACCCAAGCTGTTTCAAAAATAAAGTAGTAAAAGTGAAGATGTCTAACTTTTCTATAACAGTTGTATTAGGTTCGCCATCATCTGTTAGAAGTCTTCCAAGCGCACGTACGCTTAAGTGTTTCAAAATTCCTGCTATTACATGCTTATGCTTTGCAAAGGCGATCCTTCTCTTCTGAATCCATGGCTGAAATACCTGCATGAACAGTCCAAGAAAAAGATTGAAGACAGAGCAAGATTATTAAAGCGTCCATCTAAAAATCTGTATGCCAGATCGTGGTTACAGAAGAAAAGCAAACATTATTGCCAGCCAATAGACAAGATATTGAGGATATCCATAATCAATACAGGCTTATGTACCTGATAAAGACTGTAGGAAAGCAATAAAGAAATGGAGACAACAAGTGCAGTCAGAATTGCAATTCGACTTTGAGAAGTTGTGTGTAAAACAGCTGGTAATTGCACAATTATGAATGGGATAATAGATATTGCCATTATCCTTGCAGCGTAGCTTGTCCAGATATCCGTGCTCACTCCAGATCCTGCAAACATATTCAATCATCATCAAAAACAATGATGTGCACAACTTAATTCGACTTGCATCAGATAAAAAGAGAAAATTCACTGTAGAAAGCGTTGGTTAGTGAAGCATAATATATAATTGTATACACTATACATTACCAGTTAAGCTAAATCCTTTTGTATCTTTTGGGTCTCTGGACAGAGAGCTATCGAGATCACATTTGCCGAGTACAAGACAGGAGCCCCATATTACTGTGAGAAGCATGACGGTTGAACCTGCTAGCAAGCCTATGCCAACAGAGACCTGATTTTGAGCAGTTTCTTGGCTCCCAGAAAGTCCAGACGCTAGAGATTGAAAAAACATCAAGTACTAAATATATTAGCCACTTAAAAAATACATCTCTAGAGCGTATCAAAATCTATCGAGTCTAACATCACAGTAGTTGTGGTACTGGGCGTATACGCTCGATAAATAGTTACAAAACCGGGGGTAAAAATTTAAACTGAAAGAACACTAGTGCATATTAGTGGACGGTTTTGAATTAACTAAGTTACTATGAATAATTTTGCTCTGTTTGATGCTTCAAAGGATGTAAAAATATGGCTACTTGCCCCCGAAGGCAAAAGCTTTGTTCTTGGCTCTGTAACTGGACCTATGAACTAAGAACCCAGCAAAGCAAATTTAATGAGATATTGTGAATTTTTAAGCCAGTACTGAAAACTAATAGACAGTGAAAAGAACAGATTTATTTTTGATGGTATATGGTCAATGAACATGAAAATTTTGGAGAGAAAAAGCAAAATTTGTTTCCTTTTTTTTTTTACCAAGTATGATTATAGCATCGGGAAGAGAGCTGAGCACAGGCAAGAAGAGACCACCAATGATACCAGGACCAAGAATTTCCAGCAATATTTCACAACCATCGCACAACAGCTTGGCGGCCCGGAACATCAGGTAACCATAAACCAGGATTAGGAAAACATTTCCAAGGACTGTGGTGGTGCATGGCAAAAATCCATAGGTCTGTTCGCATGAATATTCCGACAACATTAAGCTTTTCAGTTGGATGTATGTTGACTGCAGCCTAACATTTTGGACTCCATCAGAGACCCTGTAAAGGGTCGAGTTGCTTGTAATAGGTCGACCCTGCCCAGGTTTCCCCATTAACACAAAGAATATAGCTAAAAGGAACAAAGCAATTTTCTTCGCCATATTTTTGCATATCCAAGCTATGTTGCAAAGTCCTAATGGCTCTAAATTTTATAGAGAATAACTTAATAGTAAGATGATCCTAAAATGTGAAGTTTTTAGGCATCAATAAAATGATGCCATATCATAATTTTTTAAAGAGATATAATTGTTATCATAAACTCATCTCCACCTAATCAATTTTCATTAAGTTAATTTACCCAGCTTTTAACTCTATTTAAATAATAAAAACTAAAAATCTAATGAAATTAAAAAAACTAAATCACATCGTTCACTGCAAAAACTAAAAATCTCATAAAATTCACATTCAAATTCAAATTGAACTGTTGCCTTTCATCCTGCTTGTTATCTTCAATGTGAATAAATATTGAAACCAATACATCGAAGTGAAAGATCAAAAGGCTACCGAACTCACTACAAAAAATGGCATTTTTAAGGGCACTTTAATACTAAGGCTCGTAGGAGCCGTCTGCAATTCCCTTTTTCAATTGGGTTTTACTAGCACGAAGCAACCAGCCACTAGTAATAAGAATGACACAGTGACCCACCTTTACTTCTCCCTACATAACAAAGATTGTTTTTTCTGTAGATATATAACCTCATTCCGATAGAACTATTCTCTTTTGCACTCTCATTTTTCTCTTCAAATTTGCTTCTTTTCCTCAGATGTTCAGATTATTTTTTCCAAATTAGATTTCCCATAATTTGAAAAGCAAACCTCGACATTTTCATCTCTGTCACTCTGCTTTCACCATCATCATTGTCGAATCCGCTCGCACCATTGGAGAAATCAAATATTGCTGTCAATGACATGATTTTTTTTAAAGAAACCCTAAGCACGTTTAAGAATTTGTGTAAGGCAAGTTTAAGAATCAATAATTTTTTTTTTATTTCATGACATTTTATAGTTTTTACAATTTAACTGGAGTTAAAAGTTACTTAAATTGATTAATGAAAGTTGATTATGTAGAGATAAGTTTGCGATAACAATTACATCTTTTTAAAGAACTATGGTTTGGCATCATGGTGTCTAAAATCTCTATATTTTAGGATCATCCTAAATAAGTTATTCTCATATATATATATATATATATATATATATATTAATCATTATCGGAATAAATTTAAATACTTTCAATTCATTAAAAATAAAATTATTTTTATTTATTTTAAAAATATTTTAATAAAATAATATCATATAATTTATTAATAATATATAGATATAGATACATATAAAGTCAGTTTATCCAATATTTATATTTATACTTATAATATGTTGACTTAAGATTCTAAAAATGCAAGTCAACTTGAAAGAAATTAATATGATCAAAAGAGTACCCTTTTTTTTTTCGGCCACAAAAAGAGTACCCCTTGGCAGTTATAACCAAATTCATTTAATAATGCAATGTTGACTTAAGGACGTCCACAGCTTCACATTCTGAAGTTGAAGCCACCTTAAACTTGAGGAGTCTAGCACCCATGTTGAGAATTTCATTAACGTGGTCTATATATTTTTTTGTTTGTTTTTTGAGTTTATAAAAGAACAGAAAAAGTTGTGTTTTCGATTAAAAAATTATAAGTTATATTTGTTTGAAGAATTATTATTAAGAATTTAAAATTTGATTTTCATAGATAATTATGTAGTTTTAAAATCCAACTATTGTACTTAAATTTGAAAAATTGTTCTCGTTAGACTTGTCAAAATTAAAAAGAAAACTATAATTTACTACAATTTTCGAGACATGTGAAAGAAGATAATGAAACAAAGGTGCAAGCAATATTGAAATAGAGCGGATCGGGGCACATATTTTACAATTGTAGAGATAGTAATTGATCGTAAAAAGTTAAATATTATTTTATTTGATTTTTACAGATTATATATTTGAATTTAGATTTTTTTAGTTCGAATATTATATTTATAATTAATGGTAGATTCGAGTAGATTTAGATAGGAATTTTTTAATATTAGATAGTCGAATTTACTTTAATTTTGATTTGGATAGAATCATATATTAGAGTTAGATATTCAAATTCATTTTATTGATACAGATGTTATCAAATGTTTAAATATTTAGCGAATGAGGATATGCCACTAAATGGAAGAATATTATCTTTGAAGAGCAATTTTGTTCATGGATATTTCTATTTAATTTGGGTTTAGATTTATAAAATTAATTTTAAATAGTTAACGGATGATAAATAGATTTATATGTCGTATAAATTAATTGAATTCATATTTTAATATTTTAAGAATTACAAATATTCAAATTGCCGCAATTGTGTTGCTGCTGTTGTATATTAGAGTAGAAATTATTAATTGTGTAACGAAAATGAAATCCAAGGAATAGCGGAAAGCAACGTACGAAGATATAAAGAAATACAAAAAAGTTTCAATCAATGCAAAGAGTGGAGAGCGAGAGAATCAAGAAGATGAGAAATGCATGCTTAGAAATTACGGAGAGCCCACACCAAGAGAAGGAGAAGAGATTGTTGAGGTGGTCCGGTCCTCCGGATACCCATCTCCTTTGGCGCAAAACGTTAACCCCATCGTACATACAAACATGAGATTCTAAATATCACTAGTAACTAGTGGACTGTAGACGACTGTCTACTATGTCTTTTCCTACGTCATTTGAAATTCAATGCTTTCTGACTTTCTGGCCACAAAAACAATGCATGCCTGCAATTTTGCCATCAACCATTCATTTGTCTTATTTCTTGAAATCTTCTTTTGATTAAAATTTTAGACTCTATATATCAATTATTCGTACACCTATATTCAATTGTACTACCAAAGAAAAAAAAAACAGCTATTCGATCAAAAATTAATTGTTATTTAAGATGTTTTTTACACCATTTCATTTAAGTCATTCGATTATTAGTTTTTTTTTTT
>JBBYHL010245680.1:0-25984 GCA_038381835.1 Adansonia madagascariensis
TAGGCAATAACATAAAAACCCTTAGCTTGATGAAAAGGAAGATCTTGATATTCAAAGAGAGGTTGCTTTACTGGCCTAACATATCTTTCTTATAAAGGTTTAAGAATTGTTGATTCTTCCAAGTTATTAAAGAGAACAGTTAAATCCTTTAAACCTAGACTGATTTTCTCTTAGCTAGTGAAGGAAGCGAAGTTTTTACCCTTTTGCTTTAACTCTTTCATAGGAGTGGAAATCTTTATTAAAAGCACCTTTAATTTAAACTTGGCACCTATAAAATGCACTTATGCTGAAGTAAATGGTTTGGCATCAACAATGATAGTCTTGGCTTGAATATTCCTATAATACTTGAAGCATTGATGAAAAGTTGAGGAGACTAAACCATTTTAATGTATGCACAGATGTTCTAACAACATATTCTATGTTGTCTTAGCATCATTATGAGAAGTGGATGCCAACAATAGATCTTCATCAGAAAAGCTAATGTTTGATCCACAAGAATGATACCTAGCTTCAAAAATGACTATATCAACATTGTTTTTATCTTCAAACTCTTCACCATCATCAATATGGTAACAAGTCATAGAGACAAAATCTTCATTTCTGAATTAAATTGGCATTTAGTCATTCAAAGTGACAAGTCTTCTTAACCTTCTCTAAGTTAAATTTTCATGCTTAGATGACCTTGCTTTTTTTTTAAGCACCATGGGCTTTAGAGTAGATTGTTGTTTGATTATCATAGTACTTATAAGGAGTTTCATTGGCCTTAGAAGGTTCTTTTTTTGACTTTTTTAAGATGTGATTAATATCCAATCATTATAATTTTCATTTTCTTATGGCGAATGGTTGCCCTTGTTCCCTTGAAGATCCACCATTGTACTTGCGCTTGAAGCTAAATTAATAAAATTAAAAGAGCCAAATTTTATTGTCCTATTAAATAAATCGGAATGAAAAACCATATTGATTAATGCCATATTTACTAACATCATTTCTTCTTCAAATTCAATCTTCCCCTATTTATAAAGTTTCTATTAGTATATGTCTTAGAGCCAATTAGCTTGTATGAGGCATATGTATTAGTTAATAAAGCAAATCAATCACTTTAGTTAGTGATTCAAGGTTTTTCTTTATGATAATGGCATTATTAACACTCATGCAAACAATAATTAGATAAAGCTCATGAAACACAATGGCCTTGCAAAGTTAGTAATGAGTTACAACGATGAGATCTTTATGCATCAAAGCTATATTTCTAAAAATATTTCTATTCACCATAGTGTCAAGACAAAGCATTGACAATGCATAAAGACTAGTATATCATATTGTCAAGACAAAGCATTGACAATGCATAAAGACTAGTAAATGTTAAGCGCTATGCATTTGATGCCCGTAACTCTTTGTGGAAACAAGTTAATTGAACATGGCTCGTATGAGAACTCCATTTGGAATAAGTCACTCAAGTGTCTATGGAATACATCTCATGTGCTAATTGTGTACATTAGCCCTCAGACTTATGATACTAGGTCACCTCATATGGGAAGTGTTATACTTTAATCCATTATAAATGGGTCCACAATGGATGGATGCCAAAATAAAAGTGGTATTGGGTATGGCATAAAGCATATGGTGGATGAATGGGTGATCTAGAGAGGATTCACCACTCTAAGTGACATTAGAGACATATCTCATATGTTCTTAGCTTTGGTCAACTTGATAAAGCCGTTGGCTAACGCATGATGAATTTAGGAGAAATTATTTCCCTAATCGATGAGGTTAACTGAAAGCTATAAGAATTAATATTTATTGATACATGAGTAGACACTACACCATTCTCATGGTTTTCTCAAGATATCTGGTGGAAGGGTCAATGTACATTGAAAGGTTGGTTATTGAAAGGTTTCTTAAGAGGTCATGTTGACTCTTTTTACATACCGAGCAGCCATGATGCCTTGCTAAAGGCCAATTTGGTATTTAAATATACATTCACTTAATTTGGTAATTATATTTGTTGTCGTTATAAAGGAAACCTAATGGGTCACTAATAAGATGATCTATTGGATTAAAACTGAGATTTAGTTAAGTATGACTTAATAAAATAAAAGGTAGAATGAGGAGGAGTCGAAGGTACTCCTTAGGGACATTTCATTAATTTATTTTAGAATCGAGTCCTTTAAAATTACTAGGATACTTTTACATCGAAGATGTACTCTAGGGGATATGTTAGTTATTTCGACCAAATTAGGATCCTTAGAGTCGAGTTTAGTACATTTTATCTAAACTGGTTCTTAAGGAATTTTTATATTATTCCTTAAATAAAATTGAAATTTTTACAAATCAAGGAAATGTCTTCGATGTTAAAATAGTACGTGGAATTTTTCCCAATATATGAGAAAGCTTCTACTGGTTATTTTAATAACCAGATATCCTTTTAAAAATATGAAAATCAATATTTTTTTTTTAAATTTTTGAAAAATAAAACCTTTTGTATTCTTTTGGCTCTCCGACAGGGTATGAAAGATATTTTGATTTCTTAAAATCGGTCATATTCCATTGGCTTTCTAATAGGGTGCAAAATATATTTTGATTTCTTAAAACCTTTCATATTCCATTGGCTCTCCAGCGAGGTACAGAAGAGAATGATCAAAACTTTCATGTTCTTTTGGTCTTTTGGAAGGATGCGAATGACGTTTTGATTTTCAAAAATAAAAACCCAATTTTCTTGTTCGAAATAATAGATGTGTTTCATAAAATTTTATTTTTAAGTATGGACATTATAATTAAATATCAAATATTGAAATTGAATAAAAATAAAAATTTATGTTAAGACATGAAAGGTATCGATTGGCGGACATCACAAGAGGGATCCATCCTATTGTAACCAATTCTCAGACCCTTTCACATAATATCTAGTATGAGCGCAAACTTCGAAGTTTGTTTTTATGGATTTTGTAACCCTTAAAATGCAAACTTTGGCAAGTAACCAATCTTATCTGCCCAAAATAAGATTAATGGCGACTCCAAAAAAATGGTCATTTCATAACGACTATTTAGAGTTAAGTCGAGTGAGTGATTCATCTAGACAACTCAATCCTCAAACACAAAAAATAAATAATAATAATGATATGGCCCCTAAAAATAAAAAAAATAATGATATATAGGAACAAAGGATACATCTACCAATTTAAGTCGGACTAGTCAGGATTCGTATTTGGGCCATGCTATGACATACCTATTTTTGGGTTTCTTTGGGTTTTTGTTTTAGTTTATTTTAAGGTTTTTAAATGCCTCAAGATTGGTTTTGTTAGTGCTATTTAGAGAGTCCGTAGACTTAAGAATGTCAAGTGGTAGGTTTCGAAAGGCTTACTTCAGGGCTCTCAATTTAATAAAAATTTATTTGCTTTCAAAGTTTCTTTTTTTCAATTTTATCATTTTTGTCTTTTTTCATAAAAGCTTTAGGAAAAGTTTTCTATTTTGAAATAAGTTTGAATTTTTGCCTATTTTGGAATTATTTTGGAGTTTAGACATTTTCGTAAAATTTTTCTTGTTACAAAGCCTTTTGTTCAAAATCATGCTATGAATTCAAGTTAGTCCTAAACCAACTTTCGGTTGCTCTCATCGATACCTAATATGTGTTTTATGATACTTTTTTCCTGTTCCTTGATATATCTTTTTTTTTTTTTTGTGATAGATAAGGATTATGGTTGAATATTTGAATATTTGAAGCTAAGGAAAAATTTCGGATATTATGACTAGTGGTACCAATTTTCAAGCACTATTGGAAGGATCGAATCTTTACTCATGTGTAACTAAACCCAAGCCCAATTATTGATAGATCTTGGATTAAATGTAGATCATGAAATCAATCATTTTAAGTTTCATAACTTTTAAGCGAATTGTTTTAAAAGGTTTTTGATCACACCCACCCTAAAATGATTCGTAGCAATTCTAATTTCCCAACCATCTCATAATATCAATATGGGAAGCTCAAACGAGAGACCATTCCGATGGCTGGGACCCTACAACAAACATGATATTTTTCCTTCTCTAATATATTGGGATTCATATGCGGCTATGTTGTGATAGACACTATTCAAATAACTCCTAATTTTGTATCACATGTTTTATATGTTTGTGTAACGTTACTTTTTCATTTTATAATCATTTTCAAGGTATTATATATTTATATAAATTTTGATACGTTAATAACTTATTTTATGTAAATTTTAAGATGTTTGTCTATTCGTGCCATATTATATTATTATAATTATATTCTAAATATATTAATATGATAAACAAAAAATAAAAAATTTTTAAAATAATTTTTTATAGAAAATTTAATTCTCTCAACATACATATAAAAATTTATGAAAAAATCATAAAGTAATTATCAGTAAATTATATATACTATTATTATATTCTTTAAAATTACTTTGTTTTATAAAATTTTACCTTTGTTATTTTGGAAACGACACTTTGATAAACTATTATTCAATCTCCTTAGCTTTAATTATTTGCTGCTCTATAAACACTTTTATCAACATTTTTTCAACGATATTTAACGTTGAAGCGATACGAAAACTATAGTGGTAAACTATATTAAAAGTTATCCTTCATTGTATTAATCAAATTAAGGGAAAAAATTAAGGGATCAGAGTTATGAAGTTATAAAGCACGATTCATTTAAGAATAATATATTTATATATAAGCAAATAAAAGCAATTATTTGCTTTTATTATCTTATTTTGTTTAGAAGTTATCTCATGGTGCACTGTAAAGCATTTTATGCATTTGGCAGCTTGCCATGTATAAATTGTAGGAATAACACATGGTACTTTCTTATCAATTTATTTTTTATTTATATGTTTAAAAATTAATAAAATGTAAAAATAGATCAAAATTGATAATTATAATTTTATTAAGTAAGAAAGACAAAATGAAGGAAAGAAAAGGAAAATAATTTGTCTATTTGTATTATATTTATATTATTTTTATATTATAATCATATTCAAGATATTACATGTATAAACAAATTTTGACATATTAATAACTCATATTATATAGATTTTAATACATTCATGAATTCATTTTGTTTTGGTGTCATTTTTTTGTGTTGCATTTTGTTTTTAGTTTAATTTTTTTGTGACTCGTCCGAATTGCTAAGTCCAATCGGCTTTATTCAAATAACTCCAAATTCTATGTTATGTTTGTTTTATATAAAATTCAACACATACATATATTCATATAGTATTCATGTTATTTTTTTATTCATGTCATATTTTAGTAATATTTCATGTCATGTTTGTGTGTAGCACTATTAAAATAACTATTAATATTGTGTCACATTTCGTATAATGATTAGCTCCTTAATTTTTTTAAAAAATAAGATAATATTAATTTTTTATTTTGTATTATTGAATAAAAATATTTTATTTATAAAAATTAAAATATTGAACAATAATGTTTGATGTAAGTTATTTTTCAAAAAACTTTAAATGTTGTATCAAAAGAAAAATATTTTGATGATTAAATAGTAAAAATAACTATGTTATATGATGTTATAAGTTACGAGTTTTTGCACAATAGTTAGATTTATATTTTAATTTTTTTTTATTTCTTAACAATAGGTAAAGGATGAAAATTAATATAATCTAAACAAATTAAATTTTGATATTTGTTTTAATAAATTAGATTCGTGTATTTGTGTTATTTTATATCTATATCTTACTTTAAAAGTTGTCTTTAAGTTGAGATATTTTATATAATTTATCATATTAATTTAATTTTAACTCTAAATGCATGTCATTTGTAGAACCCATTTTGTCTAGGTCAATTTACAAGGCATCAAAAGTCACTATTTGAGGTATTACTATAGTCATTTGATCAAGCACGGATCAGTCATCCACTATTCCTAGCCATGGGTGTTCGGGGAGCCACGGTGTGTAAAATACATATTTGCATGAGTGGGTATCGACACATGGCCTCTAAGTATCGATACAAGGCCACCATGTTATCAAAACCCCAAAAATCACTATTGATATCGATATAAGATGCCATGCATCGATACATTTGCTATTGGTATTGATACAGGGAGCCTTGGTATCAATACCAAGTTATGTTGTAGCTAAAATCGTGTCTATCAATACAAGTCATGTGGTATCAATACGTGAGAAAATTTTATGCTTGGTATGAATATAGAGTTCCTTGTCTTGAGACTAGAAAGCAAAATTTGCACTGGGTATAAATAAAAAGCTCTTTATATCGATACTGAAAGGCAAAATTTTCCTCTTGTATCAATATAAAG
The DNA here is from genome assembly GCA_038381835.1 of Adansonia madagascariensis. Classification (NCBI taxonomy): domain Eukaryota; kingdom Viridiplantae; phylum Streptophyta; class Magnoliopsida; order Malvales; family Malvaceae; genus Adansonia; species Adansonia madagascariensis. Next base: position 6,299 of record JBBYHL010245680.1, read on the forward strand.
TCTTTTGCATCGATACCAGAAGGCAAAATTTGCTTGATTCATGCCATTTTCACACTTTTTCACCTTAATATCAAAACACAAATTTGGTCACAACTTTGGCCTTAAAAATCATACAAAATCAAACATAACATCCTAGAAATTATATGAACTTCATTTTTCAGCTTTAAACATTGGGTTATAACATTTTTGCATGTTCCATTAAGCATTGCTACAAGAGCATTTCATGCTATAATGTCGATTAATCAAGGGTAAGCCAAACCTTACTCATTTGATCAGCTCATGCATGGCTTTCTTTATCTGCAAGAATGAAGATTAACCAATCAAATGCTGTAAATTTACACCTTGGTATAATGACTCACCATGTTGCATACCACAAATATCCTAAATGCCTCATTTTTGCTAGGTTTTAATGGTTGAGATTAAATCCTATATAAGCTACATTATGTGCTTAGCAAAAGAAGATTACACACATTTTACATCAACCTCTACCCTTGAAAATACTCATTCCCATAGCTCTTGAAAATCCTCATAAAGCCCTCAATTTCTCATATTTCTCTTCCCAAATCTCTTTTTCTTTTGATACTACAACTATAAACTCTTTCTTTCATTCCCTTCTTGCTTATCCATAGTAAAAAGAGGGAAGAAAGTAAGCTAAAAGTTTAGAAACTTTTTTGTTCAATACTAACAACATTGTTTCCAAAGCTTTAGGGGTATATTTCTTATCCTTTCTCCATTCTTTTACTTGTTTTTCATCTTTATCCTTGTAGTAAGCTTTAGTATGCTAACCATAACCTTATCTTTGGATTCTCATGCATCTTATGACCTTTTTTATGGTAGAGTTACGATTTTTTTATGCTTTCTTAACCTCTCTACCATGTTCTTCCATATTTATGTGCTTGGTTCCCCTTGAAAGTATGTTTTAATGCTACCTTGAAATTCTAGCAAGCTTTTCTCCTTTGTCTAAGCGTGTTTACATCATTTTCATAGCATAACTCTTGATGTCATTCATGAAACTATTTTGTCCATGCATTTTCATGCTTTTTTTTTTTTTTGCATATTTGTCATCATTTTCATCTCTAAATATCCTTACTTATATTGAACATGTCTTCCATGTTTATTGTCATGAAAATCATGTTTAGTTCATCACATGCTTGTCCAAATGCTTATTTGTTGTTTGTCAAAAAAGCTGTTTTTCAAAACCTCCTAAGTTAAGGCTATGTTAACTTTAATAAATGGAAATTAACATGGACATGAAGTTTTCTTTCTATTGATCTTTAATCTGAGGGAAAAATTAAAGTTTTCATGTTTAGATTCAAGGTTTAATGAGCTAAATGTTTTGTTTTCATAAAGAATATAAAGTATCACTTTAAGTTGTCCAAGGTTGTATGTGCCTTGATCTTTCGCCTAGAGACCTTTGGCTTGGGACATAGTTAATAGGCTATTCCATCATCCCAAATTACTCCGAGATTGTGTGAATGAGGTTATGAAGCCATTTTCACTTAACCTTTTCTGTCTAGGGCATTTGAATATTTAAGGCTCGGGTTTAGTATTAAGAAGTCTGAGAAAACCGAACAAACCCCTATTCTGTCCCGACAACACTATAGTTTCAAATAGAAAAATAATTTTTGAACCTTAAAAAAGTTTTCATGAACTTTTTTATATTTTTTCATAAAAGGCCATGGAATTACCTTTCTAGTGGTGTCTTGTTTGCCCTTGGATCATTCTAAATGAGGGAGTTATGATTTTTCAAACTAATGCTATTTGAAACCCTTAGAATTAACAATTTACATTTTGTTTGGGCCATTTAGGCCAATCAAAAGATTACTCTAAACTCATAAAATATTTTTTCTAAAAATTTCATGAAATTTTCTTTGCAAAAAGGTATCATTTGCAATTTAACGATATTGAATGAGTTAGGTATGATTTTTCAAATTGCGTTACACCCTCTGCTCTGCACCTGCTATCGCAACGCACTAAATCTAACTTCAAAAATTATTTCCTCCTAGAAATGATTTTTTAGGATTTATTGAATATTTTTATGGTAATTCTTATCAAGTCACCTTTATAATGGTACCTAATTCGACTCCTAGAACCTTAGGATTAGTCTAGAAATAAAATCAAAATAGCATGACGTTGTTTCCTGTTTTTAGCATTTATCAAAAGTAATCAATTTTCCTAAGTTCTTACTTTAGGGCATTTGGATGCCTCTGAGCTAGTCCAGCCAATCCTTATTGAGTCTAAGAACATGTGTCAACCTACCCCTATGCTTGGATCAAAGCACTATCATTTTTTTCAAATTTTTTTATTTCATTTTTTATCGATTCCCATATTTTTTAAATCTAAAATTATCAGTTTTCATTAAGAAACATAAAAAATGTCATTTTTGTCAAGAAATCATCAATTCAAAATTTTCAATTCTGCTTTTTCAAAAATCATCAAAAATCAATTTGCTTCTCTCCCAGATTCTTTTTAAAATTTTTAAAATTTAAACCTAGTTTTTATGCCTCAAGCAACTGACGGATCTAAATGTATCTCGTAATTGTTGATTTGATTATTTCTAGATAATTAATTGCAATTATGAGATACATCTCGACATCCCTTCCCTCTTCCCTTTTGTGTGATTTACTTTATGCGATATTGTTTTTTTCGTCTTACTAACACGTTTCTCTTTATGGTGTCTACCTTGCATTCATATTTTAAAATTGTTTTCAAAAACTATAAAGGCAATGACTTCATGCCAGTATTCCTCTAGTGCTCGATACGACGTGTCATGTTTTTAAAATAAAATCTGTATCTCACTTATAAAAAATCTCTATGTTTCCCATTTCTTCGGGACACATATAACATTAAAAGTTTCCTTAAAACTCAGGTTTAATTTCATACAAATTCATGCATAAAAAAAGGGGATTACATCAAAAAAATGACTAGTCAAAATCGAAGAAACCAAAACTAAGTTAAGATATGGCTAGAAGGTATTAATTTGGCTGTAGTAGGAAGGTTGATGCTTCCTGGCACATTACCAACTCTTGACCCAAATGATGAATCTTTGGACGATGTAGACTGTGGGATCGATGTTTCAAGTTTTGTAACTTGGAATATCGATTTCCATAGGCATATGATCATGCTTAGCCTAAATGATTAGTGATGACTTCAAGCATTCGCCATTTTATAGTGGCCATCTAAGATTAGTTAGACGAGTGACTTGTCTAATGGTTTCCCCCTTTCATGATTAAAGGATGAGAACTTGTACTTTCTTGCCCCTATCACATTAAAAAAAGGAAGAGTCCTGGTCTAGAGGACACTTCCCCTATCAAGAAAACTTATTTTTAAGTCGCGCGTGCTTGCTCTCATAAAAAGGTTAGGGCACGTAGCTGACATCATTTTATCATGTCATAATCGTATTCAATGTATTATCAATAGCAATAAAGCTAAAACAACAAAAAGATTCAAACACTATTATTAATTTAAAAGATAATACTTTATTACGAATTATAATTTTCTCCCAGTTCATTATAACAAGTGTTTGATAAATCTTAAAAAGAAAAATTTTAAATCCCACTGAAATCATGTTCTTCTATATGAGTATTAAACTTTTCTGTAGGTTAAGCTACCTATTTGATCTAATATGGGAATTTTTATAATTCAGACCAAATTGTATACTATATAAATACCAGAATGTCTAAATTGCAATAGAAATTCAACTTTTGTTCCTTTACTAGATGGTTTTCTTACCAATTTCCTACTAGATAGTTTTCACATAATGATATATTAACCTTTTCATCAAAGCCTAGTAATCCTTGTTTAACTAATTTATCCATCATTTATTGACCTATATGGCCTAGTCTAGCATGCTAAATATATAATTTTTTTTCACGTGAAGAAGTAAGAAAGGAAAAATCAGCATTATTGAACCTATTACATGAAGTCTAGTCAACATTCAAAATAATAAATTGTGTAATAAATATTCATATCAAGAGTAATTTTTCCTGAATATAAATTAATACTAGTAGTATCAAAGTTCAAATTAAATCCTAAGTTAAAAAGAATAGTGATAGAAATCGAAATATCAATAGCCAATAACATGTCATGTAGAATAAAAGATCAGCCATCAAATATACATTATTTGCATCTACCGTTTCCCTTTACTTTAACTTGTGAGTTGTTTCCCGCATAAATCCACTTTATCTCATAAGGAATTTAATGGATATTCACAAACACTATTATCTCATGCTATATGGTTTGTGGCTTCTAAGTCTATAATCCACAAAGGATGAAATTCGATTAATAAATCAATACTAAACACAAATGTTGCCATGTTTAAATTATTCATAGCATTTGAAAATGCTTTACCCTTCATAGGCTTAATACATTCAAGCAAAGTAACCTTATTTGCCACAATTGACCTTTATATTGTTCTTCTTTAAATAAGCTGTAAGAGTTTTTCCTTTGTTTTTAAAACCACTTTTTAGCTTGTGTCTTTCTTTTGAACCCATTATACAGCTTCAATTTGAAACTAAAAGCTTCCTTGGAGCTTGTTCCAATAATATACTCTCAACATTAGGTCTTAATGCCTTGGTTCGATCTCTTTCAAGCTATAATTGCCTTGAAGCATCCTTAAAAGTTTTGATGCCTTCAATTTGAGCAAGATACACCTTTCTCAATTATGAGAAATGATAGCCTAAACATATTATTCATTAATCAAAGTGTGATCAGCCTTTTTTAGCTTACTAATCATATTTGACATTTATCATGTTGCCTCATATTGTGATTAGGTTGCATCTTATAGGTGTCAAACTTGATTGAAAGTTGCCTTTGTTTGGTAACTGAAGTTAGGCAAAGCTTTAGTTTTAAGGCATTCCATATCTTTATGGCTATTTCATGCTTTTTAAGTTTTTGCATGATATCATTCTCCATATTGTTTAGTAATGTCATTAGAACGACAATTTTTTTTAAGCATTATAAGCCGTTTGGTCCTTCTATGTTGGACCATATACTCTTTTTTAGGTTTTTTTAGGACATTATCTAAAACTGCCCCAACCTCTTACTATTGTGCCACATATTAGATTTTTCATACTCTAGATCTCATAATTATTCTTATTTGACTTTTGAACTCTGTTAAGCTCAACCATAATAATTTTTTTAGAAGTAGTTGCAATTTCACTTAGATATTATATATAAGACATAAATAACTAAGGCTAGCATACAACTTATTTTGTCATAATTTGAAATAAAATCAATGACAACCATCCATATAGTGTGGAACTAAAGCTCATTAAGTTTCATAATCAAATTCCATACCAATATATTTAATTTTCACTAATTTATTTCATTATGCAAAATTTCTATTCTCAGATAACAAATATCTTAAACTGTCACTAAGTGCAAAATCACTGATAATTTGCAAATCCATCACATAAGTAAATAGAAATAAAATTTAAACATATATAAATTATTTATATGGATTAGTCAATATGTTCCTAATTAAAAGTTCCATAAATAACTAATCAATAATCTATGACTTTTCTAGTGGCTAGAATGCAATCCATGAATTCTTTTAGCCGCTAAAAACCAAGTTAACAATCTATAGATTTCATATAACCTTGCTTTTTCATTACAAAGATTAGGGTCAATTGAAAAGCTCATAATCCTCCTTGCCCCATCTTTATATATTAGTCTACAAAAGTCTTAATCAAGGTTTCATTTATCCTCAATATGGTTGTTCTTTGTTTGACATTCAAAGATTATAAAAAAAAATATTTTTTTATCTCAAAATAAGATGTGCTTTTTATAACACCATCTATTTGTTATAACCACTTCTTTAGCATACTATTACTCTAAATAAACTCTTGGGTTTTCTTATTTATAGTAATGTTATGTACAATAACATAATCATTTGCATCCATTTGGTAGCTATTTTGTTCTCATAGTAACCTATTAACTCTTAGAAATTATGCCATGGTCCTTGTCGTAATGTGTTGAATGCGAATTTGACACGTTAGAGTAGAGAAAAATATTTGGTTTGTAATTAAGACTAAGTAATCAAAGCGAACACCTCGTCGGAATTTTCCCATATGGTTATTTTGAAATAAACAACAAGTTAGGAATCACAACCAATCTTTTTGGGCTAGGTGTGATTGATCATCTATTAAGATTTGTATTTTAAAGGCTATGAAACCTACAAAAGTGGATCTTAAAGTTCACATCTAAACCAAAGAAAAAGATAAAGCTCGAGAGTCGGTTACATGTGGGGAAGGATAAGCACCCCTAAAACACCATCTAACTTAGTACCTCTTAACTACATGTTTTCTTAAATATTGAAAATAATTGGTTTTAATTTTCAATATTCAAAAATAATTCTCATATTTCAAAATTGTTTAGTATTGTCATTATTATTATTTTTAGGGTGAATCGAGTTTTATTATTTTTAAAAGACAATATTTTCTTACCCCACTAGAGAACGTGATGAAACATGAAAGTTTTATTTTTTGGGAATTTAAAAATTTAATTCACTATTTCAAAGTTCATTGTTAAAAATGATTGATGAGATCCCTTCCATATATTGGAAAAAATCTATTGACTATTTGTAACTTGGGAAGACTACCTCAATTTTTTTACAATGTATTAACGTAAATGTATATTTAATTATCCCACAAATATATATATATATATATATATATATGTATGGCTTCATTAGTGACCTGAAAGTGCTAACCTAACCCTAAAGACTAGATTTTAATGAAAAAGACTAAAACGACCCTAAAAGTTTAGTTTTGACATGAAAATGCTAACAGAACTCTAGAGATCCCATTTTAATGTAAAATGGCAAAAATAATCCTAAAGGAAATGTTTTAACAGAAAATGCTTGCATGACCCCAAAGGACTCAAAATGACAGAAGTACCAAAATATCACTAAGCCTTTCTTATAGCTTATGGTGAATTTAAGAGAGAAGTAAATCAATTTCTCAGAAACTTTTACAAATAAAAACTTGAGCAAATAAATTAAGAAATTCAATTAATGAACTTAGAGTTATAAGTTAGTAAATAAATAAACAAGTATATGAGTAGAGATAGAGAAGCAAACACTCAGATTTATAAAGGTTCAACTCCTTGCCTATGTCCTTTCCATTTTCCTCACTTGTGAAAGAGTTCCACAATTTACTAACTTGAATTGTTATCTTTCAAAGACAAGTTATAACCTTTACAACTCCTTATCTTTTAATTAGGCTTAGATAGAATCCTTCCCCCCTTATCTTGTCTAGGCTTAGGTATAACCTCTCTACGTTTTAGGCTAAATAGTAACCTCTTTCTTTTTAAAAGAAGATGTATAAATAAAGATGACCCTTTAAAGGTTTGGTATTTACAAGTTTGAGCTTAGGGTAGAGCAATTCAAGTGCTAGAATTTACAAGGGAATATAATGAAGATAGGAAGAATTAATCCTATACAAGATGAACTCCTTAAAAGTGTAAAAGAGATGTAGAATTTAGCTATAATCTTATTCTCTTGATTTCTCTTACTTTTGAGAGTGTTGGTGAACCTATTTATAGCTTTAGGATGAATTATGGACATTGGGAATTGAAGTAGATGAAATAGAGTCGTTGCATGCTTCATAAATAAGATTTCCCATTCATTCTAATGATGACATATTGATATATTTACCATAGGTATTGATACATTGCATTTAAAACACTCAAAATGTGATCATTGCAAGACAAGCTATCGATGCATGAAAAATCGTATCGATTCATTTTTCAGGGTATTCATACAATTTAAACCTGTATCGATATATTTAGAGGTTTTGAAGAACTTTAACTCTTGCCAAGCATGTGTATTGAGATATGACTATAAGATATTAATACATTCATTAAAAAAACCTTTAAAAAATTATTTTTCTCGATTTTAAAAACTTCTTAAGTAAAAAATTCTTTAAACAAAAGTATATACTAGGAACACATTTTTAAGTTATTTACGGAGTTAAAAACATTTTAATGTTTTCCAAAGTATTTTTCAAATTAGTTCAAGGAAAAATACTAAGTTGAAAATTTAAACACAAGCTAACTAAGCTTAAGTTTTTTTATATCAAAATCGAGATTAATTCAAAGCTAATAAAGCTAATAATGTCTTTCTTTTTATAAGATAAAACTTAAGATAAATTTACTTATAAAAACTCCTCTTAAAACATTTAAAAATTTTCAATAAAAACTCCCCTTAATAAAAACATTAGAAAAAAATTTTGAAAGTATAATATAGGTCATAGTCAACCAAAACCATAGGCATAAATTCCAACATTCATTTATTTAAGATATTACAAATATAAGCGCATATAATTAATTTTCCCTATTTGCTTGCCTATTTATATTCATGTAAAGCAAGCAAATTTAATCCTAAAATTTTCTACTTTTTCTTATATTAAAAAAAAGACTAATTCAAAGCTAGGGATATTAATTAAAGTAAGAGCTCAAGTATACCAAATAATAAGCATATAAAATCATGCATACCAATTGTTAAAAAAAAAGGCATTAAAGTTCATTCAAAAGTTCAAATAATTCATGTATTCATTTGTAAGCATTTAGGCACATTTGAGATTATGAGTAAATAAGCCATGCCAATTATTTTCTATATCACAATCAATCCTATCGTGGAAATTGCATTTTATGTTATGCATGCTACTTATAATCAATTAATTAACTCTATGAAAAGTCAAAAAAAAAAATTTCAAAAAGCATAGCCAACTTTAATTACTGAAAAATTTAACAATAAATCCAATTGAGTAATTTAGTCATAAACCATCATACAAATCATTTTTACAAGAGAATACACCAAGAGCTAGTGCATACTATCTTTATATGCAACTTGAGTATGAAATCACAAGGAGGCATATATCAATTGTGGTCAAAGATAGTTTAAATTAATTAATGAACATGCATTGGGTGAAGTATATAAACATTTTTATCTATAAGCTAAATCAAATTAAGAAGCACGAATATCAATTGCTAAAAATGAGTTACAAAGATGTTTTAACTCATCGACATATCTAAGAATCATACAAAGCAAACATATAAGCATACATGACATACAAAGACACCAATTTTTAACTATTAATTCATGTGTATTACTAAACTTAATGCTAAAGATAAGAGCTTTTATAGCATAAGTTTAACAATCACCTCAATCTTACCAAGCTTTGTTGATATGCTTATTTCGACTTTGAGTCCTTAATTTTAAGTGTTTTAGCAATCCTTGATGTTGTAGCCTGATTGATGAGTACAACATGCTTGTCTGCTTTTTTTTGTTATGCAAATGTTCAATGAACCTTGCATAAACTTAAGAAAAATCTTAGTAAAATATAAGAATTAGTAGTATCAAGATATCATATATATATATATATATGTAATATCAAATCTAAAAAAGAATGTTCATTAAGCAAAAAAAAAATTTACATATATGAGCATTTATTTAAAATGTATAAGCATTAAGATTTGACTCAAGCATACAATTTGTGAAAAACTCATCAATTTATCAAATGTTACAAATAAGCATGTGATGAGTTTATAAAATGATGTTAATCAAGCTTTACAATTGATAAATCAAAATAGCATTTTTGATTTAAAAATATCTCGAAATGGTCAAAACGCATTAAAAGTATCGAGACCTTAGGAGCCTATAGGGAAAATTTTGGGTTTTTGCAATTGCATCAATAAAATATTAATAGGGTATCAATACATTGATCAATTTTCTAAAAAATGATTTAGAAAATTATGCAATTTTGCATTCCAAAACTTATAATTTGAAGTCATTAAGCAAAATTTTGAATTTTGAACATAAAAACTTATTTAAAAGATCAAAAATTTAAGTCAAAACATTTGTAAAAGAAAAGTTTTAAAGAATTTTTTCATATTGGTCATATAAAACATTCGAGTTCAAGCAATTTACAACCTTAAATCATTGAAATATGTGACTTTTAATTAAAACAAATATGCATAAGTTTATGATCATTTTCAATATATACCAAACTTGTCCAAGTCATAAAACATAAGTAAACAACATGATCAAACATTTTAAGCCTCATAGATGTGAAATAAATCATAAAGCATTAAAGAGACTCACAGATTTGCTAAAGTATGTTCATGGCTTCATACATATAAGCAAACTTTGTAGGCTCCCCCTAAAGGTATGCATACAACTTTGTTATGTAAATAAATTTATTACCTTTTAAAACATGATATTTTCAAAATCAAACTTTCTTGTATAAAATTATTGAGTTACTGCTTTTATATGACATAATTTCACAAATCGTAGCAATATATCACCATTAAATACTTAATTATCAAATGCATATTCTATGAAGCTTATACATAATCAAGATACAAAACATGTATCTTCTTTAAAAACATTTTGCATAAATAAATCAAATCAACAAAGTTTTTTGTTTCATAATAGTGTTATGACATTAAAAAAATACAATCAAGCATGAATAGGTGACCACAGTTCACATTCAAAAAGCTTTAGGCTTAGAGGTTACCGATAATAAATTCTTTTTGTGTGTCTAGATCATCCAATTGACTTGTTTTGTTCCTTCTTACTCTAACTATCACTGGGATTTTTTGTACTTAAATTACTTTGGGTCTTTAAATGTTAGTTATGGGATCTCTTATACTTTTAGAAACCCACACTTATCTAACTTTATATTGAGTTCATTTCTTAATAAAAAAATATGTGAACTATGACCATAAAAATTACAAAGAATGCACCTGATCTAATTAAAATGAAAAAAAAATCTAAAATCATTTGTTTCTCATTTTTAATGCATTCAAGCTTCTTTTCTAAATTAAAATTTATTTTCTTTAAAATCTCAATTCTTTCATTTGAAGTATCAAAATTATTTTTTAAATCATTATTTTTTAAATTATTTTTTTGATTGCAATAACAAATCATTTTCAACTTTCAATTTTGAAACATTTTTTCTTATACTTTAAAATTCATTTCATTAAATTCTACAACTTATTCATCAAATGCATCTTGTAATTCATCAGATATATAAAATTTAAACTAATAGTGTTAAAGGTTACCACAGGCTCTTCAATAGCCATGAAGCAAAGGTTAGGTATTTGATCGTCATTGAAATTGTCATCATCGGAAGTATCATTATCACCCCAAGTTACTACCATTATTTTTTTAATCTTTTCCTTATTTAATAAGGGACAATCGTATTTAATGTGGCCTAATTTCTAGCAATTATAGCACACCATTTTTTCAAACTTGCTTCTTTGAGATGATTTGCCATTATACGTTTATGAATTTCTTAAACCTTTGACAAATATAATCATCTCTTCTTCTTCTTCATTGCCTCTTAATCGTTATCATTCTCTTTTTCATTGATGTAGGACTTTAATGTAACTCCAGTCTTCATTGATTGCTTTTTTCCATGATTTATCTTCGTCTCATATACAAGGAGGTAGCCTATAAGCTCTTTTGAGGTAAAGGAATTAGGGTTTTTTTATTCTTTAATTGTGGTCACTTTAGCTTTTTAAGACTTTAGAATGTTATTTAGCATTTTCTTGACTATTTTTTTATTGGGATAAATCTTCCCAAGACCCTTTATGTTGTTAACAATGTCTATGAATCTTTTAGACATATCCTTGATATTCTCCTCCAGTTTCATCTTGAACATTTCATAATCAAGAATGAGCATGCTTATCTTTCATTTCTTGTCTTATTGGCTCTTTAATTTGTGATTATTAATTTGTCCCATATCCCTTTGATATTATCACACAGAAATACTCTATTGTATGCATTTAGCCTAATGCACGAAAGAGAGTACTTGTGGCCTTGACATTAAGTTAAGCTATCTTGGTGTCCCTCTCATCCCATTTTGCTTTTTCCTTGGAAACTTTTTCATTTTCAACCATCTTTATTAGGATGAGTGAACAATTCATGATTATCCTTCATACTTGATAATCATATGCTTAGATAAATAACATCAATTTTGTTTATCAACAAGCATAGTATTCACCATTGAAGAATAGAGGTCTTATAATGAAGTGTCCTTGTTAGTCCATGAACTCCATATCACCACTTTGAATTCTCTCTAGTTTTTAGCCCTAATATTTGCTTAAGATGGTTAAACCTACAAAATAAAAACCAAAGCTCTGATACAAATTGTTAAACCTTGTGGTGAATGAAATCAAAGAGGAATTATCAAAAACTTTTCAAGAAATTCAAAATAAGATCTTGAAGTTATAAGTTAGAGAATAAAATAACAAGTATGTAAGTAGGGATCAAAAAGCAATAACTTGAATTTATAGAGGTTTGACTCCTTGCCTTTGTCCTCTTCTTTAACCTCACTAGCCAAGAAGTTTTATAATTCACTAACTTAAATGTTACCTTTCAAGGATAAGGTATAATATTTATAACTTCTTATCTTTAAATTAGGCTTAGAGAAAAACCTTCCTTATTATTTGTTCTAGACTCATATATAATCTCTTTACTTTCTAGGCTAAGTAGTAACCTCTTTTTTTACAAAGAAGATATATGAACAAAGATGACCTTTTAAAGGTTTGGTGTTTATAAGTTTGAGCTCAAAGTAGAAGAATTCTAATGACAAAAGTTACAAGGGAATACAATTAAGATAGAAAGAATTAATCTTATACAAGATGAACTACTTGAAAGTGTGAAAGAGATATGGAATTTGGCTATAACATCATTCTGTTGATGTCTCTTACTCTTGAGAGTGTTGGTGAAGCCTATTTATAGCCTTGGAATGAATTATGGTTGTTGGGAATTTATAGAGATGAATTAAGGTCATTGGATGCTTCATAAATGAGCTTCTCGTTCATTCTCATAATGATGTATTGATACATTTCCCATGACTATCGATACATTATATTTAACATTCAAAATATAACTGTTGCAAGGCATGGTATTAATACGTGAAGAATTGTATCGATACATTTTGCAGGGCATTGATACATTGTAAACTTGTATCAATATATTTGGAGGTCTTAAAGAACTTTAGCTATTGCCAAGCATGCATATCGATAAATGACTATAAGATATTAATACATTCACTAAAAACTTTTATAAATGTGTTTTCTTGGCCTTAAAAAATTACTTAATAATATATTGTACAAAAGTACACATTAAAAACACATTTTTAAGTAATTTAAGGACTTAAAAATATTTTAATGTTTTCCAAATATTTTTGAATTAATTAAAAAAAAAACTAAGTTAAAAATATTTAAACTCAACCTAACTAAGATTAAGTTTTTTATATCAAAACAAAAATTAATTCAAAGCTAATAAAGCTTACACATGACCTTAGTGGACAAGTTTTTTAATTTTTAAATAATTTTAGAGGCTTGATTTTGACGAGAAAGTGCTAACACAATCTTGAGGACTCGATTTTGGCTTAAAAATACTAAAATGACCTTAGTGGACATATAACACTGACATGAGCCCTAAGGGCTCGAAAATTACATAAAAGTATCAAAATACCCCTGAAGCTTGTTTTGAAATAAAAATGCTAAACACATCACTAAAGATTCAAAAATGACATAAAATTACCAATATGCCCTAAAGGTTTATTTTTGAGGTGAAAGTGCTAACCAAACCTTAAAGACCAGATTTTTGAGTAAAAATGCTAAAAATGAGCTTAATGGTCATGTTTTGACATGAAATTGCTAATTTGACCCTTAAAGCTTGGTTTTGACATGAAATTAGTAAACATGACCTTAAAGGTTTGAAAATGAAATAAAAGTAAAGACCTAAAGGTTCAATTTTAATGTGAAAATGCTAACTTGACCTTAAAGACCCAGTTTTGGTGCAAAAATACTAAAATCACCTTAATGGACTTGTTTTGACATGAATATGTTGACATTGACTCTGAATGTGCCAATTTACCCTAGTTTGACCATAGGTTTGGCCAATAACCAAAATACCCTAAGAATGCTTGACAACTTGGAAAATGATCAAAATGCCCTTGCAAGTTCAACTAAGGTGAGGAAACATCATAAATGATGCATGATTGAATAAAAATTATCAAAATGCCCTTTTAGGCTTAGCCAAGCACTAAGTTATGCCAAAAAGCGATTTTCAAAATGCAAAATCATGGGAAAATTATATGAAAATAAACTAGGTTTGAGGACCTAAATCCTACCTAGATCATAAGACATGAACACTTACATCAACATTAGCAAGTTACATGAAGAATAAAGTGATGGAAATAAATCAAAGCAAATGTAAATATGATCATAATAGGATAATCATAACAACAATAACAAATAAAATAATCTAACAAGAGTGTACAGAATAAATTGAACATTAAAGAAAATAAAATAGGCATAATATAACAAAAGCATGAAATGAAAGGATTTTCTCAAGATTGGAAAGCCTTTGGCTCAAGCCATTAGCTAAGCCTAAGCTTAGGATTATCAAGCTTTAAATTACATCAAGAATTAAATGCATCAAGAAATTAAATAAATTAACAAAGCATAACAAGGGTAGTATTTTGCTTAAGCTCGACCACTAAAAAGGCTTAAGAACCTTTGGCTCAAGCAAATTACCTAAGCCAAAACTTCAGACCATCAAGCCCCAAATAATAAAAAATAAATGAAACAAAAAATTAAATAAATAAAAAATAAAAAAGAAATAGTTTTCTCAAGCTTGGCCATTAAAAAGGTTAAGAAACTTTAGTTCAAGCATCACCTAAATAGCACATTGGATCATTAAGCTTTAGAAAGAAAAAGATGATGACATAATAAGTATGTAGACTTAAAAACAAAAATGAAATGATAGAAAACAAATATGGTAGTGAACTACTTTAAATCAAAATCTGAATAAAAAAATCAAATATCTTTTTTCTTCTCCTTGGCTTTCTTTTTCTTTCAAGCCTTTTCCTCTCAAGCTTCCCAAAATGGTAGCTCTAAAATGAAAAAGAAAAGGATAATCAAATGAACCTTTACAAAATGTCATCACTTTATGGCCACCAAATGGCCATTTTTTCTTTTTTTTTTCTTTTTCTTATTATTTCTTTTGTTTCTTTCATTCCACTTCATAATTAAATGCATGTCTTGTCATGTAAGAAAATCCCATCAACTCATAGACCTATACAAAAAATTTAAAATAATTTAATTAATAAAAATAAATTTAAATCCTAATCCAATGGTGTCCAAGTTGTCTGAAGATTCAAAGATTAATCAAATGATTACCAATATGGTTGAAATGGTTTCCAAGATGTTTGATTATAAATCAACTTAAACTATAATTGGTTGGCAAAAGGTTGAAAAGTCAAGAAAAATTGCAACATATATTTATAAATATTTCATAAATTGGAAAAGTCAAAATTTAATCAAAATTTGAAAAGTTAAAAATTAATCCAGTGATTGGAAAAATTTTTTAAAATTTAACTTTAACCCTAATTGGTTTGAAACTTGATTGAAAATTCAACTTTGATTTTATTTGGTTGGAAAATCTACTTTTAAATTTTATATGTAAGTAAAAAAGTTAAAAATTCTATACATAAAAACTCATATGTATAAGCTTAATCAACAAATTCATTTGTACAAAGTTTAATTGAAAAATCTCTATGTAAAGATTTAATTGAAAATTCCATAGATGAATATTTTAAAAAAAATTCCCATATGTGGCAAAATCGGAGAAGAAAAAAGGATGAAATAGCAGCGTTGGAGTTGCAATGCTAGAAGCTGGCACTTAACTCTAGGCAATCAGTAGCTTTGAAGCTATAACTCCAAGATATGAAGCAACATCATCGGCACCCATGCCATGCTGTAAAATTAACTGACCAAGGAAAAAAGTAACATTTCAATGATGGCAAGTAACTTTCCTATTCAAAAGTACTAACTAAAAAGCCTGAGTTGCAACTTTAGTTCTTAAGGCTGCAACTTTATGCTCTCAACAAAATTAGGGAGATTGGGTTGGTGGCTAGGAGGGGAATGTAATGATTTTAATAAAACGTACCTCTAGCCATTGTTGATCAAGAACCCAGCCTCGCTCCAAGCACACGAAAATGAACACCTCATATAAGCCTTCTAGTCTATATCCTTTTCTTGATAATTACCTTATGATGGTGTATAGGCAATTTATATAGACTAGATGAGGGACCTATACTAGAAGACTAATTAGAGTTGTATCCTACCATCAAGAAGTCTGTATTCTAATTAGTTACCGAAGTAGAGTTTAACTCTTATCACTAAAGTAGTTAAACTGAATTAGGATTTACTTTATAATTTCACCTTAATAATTTGATTTAATTACCTTAGTCCATTTATTATCATATGGGCTATATAAAGTCCAACATTCTCCCACTTGGCCCATATGATAAACCAAGAACTCAAATAGGTGATAATTAAATCCAAAACTTTAACATGGCCATAAGTTACTCTAGCTCGACTCCCACTCAATTAAATATTTCACGTAGCATGAATCATGACGGTAGCATTTTAAAACAAATATTCCCTTTCATGTATTATAATGTGTGATCATCTTTAAAAAAGCACTTTATAAGATAACACTTTATGAATGAATTTTCTGTAATCATTCAAGTTCCACTAAACATGTAATCTTTATGTGCACAAACTGAAACATGTCCATAAACTCTAAGAATGTGAAATTAATACAATTAAAGAAGCCAAAATACATCATGACAACATTTAATTAGCCCCATATGATCTACATGAATTTTAAGCTATTTTATCGATAATGCTTTAGTCATGGGATCCACTACATTAAATTTGTCCTGATGTGTTGGATATCCACTTCTTGCCTTTTTTAGAGTCTCTAACAACAAGCTACTTTATATATATTTACTTGTTATGACTCTCACTTTTATCATTCTTAGAAAAGCATACTGTATAAGAGTTTTCATAATGATCTTTAACGGCCTTATTGACAACTCTCAAAATAGAGATAAAATATCTTAACTTTATTGCCTGTGATATTACTTTGTAACATAATTCCTTTGGCAGGTTTCATAGTTCAAGGCCAAAATTACTTTAATATCTGCCAAGCACTTCTACTATAAACCTTATCTCAAGTTTCTTACAAACTTGATCATATATAAGGTTCACAATACTATATGCATATTTAATGCCTTTCATATGCTCATTTTTCAAATTATTTGGAGATATTGACTTAGATTGAAATACTTTCTTCATAATTTATACCCTTATAGGTGAATAGCTTTGCATTCTAATTTTTTTCAAATCTTGAAATAGGCTTCCTGAGATAGACTTAATGTCTTTTCAGACCTATCTCTATGTATCTTTAAGCCTATGACATATGAAGTTTTATTCAAATTCTTCATATCAAGTTTTGAGAAAAAAAACCTTTATCTCATGCAACAAAGCTGAATCACTTCTTGCAAGGAGAAAATCATCAACATATAAGACTAAAATTATGACTCTACTCTCATTGACTTTAAGGTATAAACAATAATCAACAACAATTTTAGTAAAGCCAAATGATGTCTCAGCATTGTTAAACTTTACATATGATTAGTGGGATGTTTGTTTTAGTCTACATATTGATCTTTCCAAGAAACCTCTAGATAGTATCATGTATACTTCTTCTGAAGATCCATATTCAAGTTAGTTGTTTTCACTACCATTGAATGTAACTCTCAATAAAAAATGAGCTACAAAAGTTATGATAATTCTTAATGAAACTTTCATAAAAAAACTAGAGAGAAAGTTTCATGGTAATTAATACCTTCTTTGAGTGAAACCATTGTCCAGAAGTCTAACCTTATATCGTTTAACATTACCAAATGGTAATTTAACAAGTTATTAGACTGGATCATTAGTCATTGGTTCCATCTCTTTTATCATAACTTTATGCCAAAGTGTGAAATTTTTACTATTCATGGCTAGTTAAAACAAGATAATCTTTATGTCCAATATCAAAATTAGACTTTTATAGGTACGCAACGAAGTCATAAAAGTGGCTAGTTTCTTACTCATTAGATCTCTTAATTCTATATTTATTTGTATATTTTGTACACCTTTAGTCAGTGAGAATAATGATTTATTGTAAAAGTTGTAATTGATTTGATTGCTTTCTAGTTAATTCTGTATGTTTGTTTTGATAAACAATCAAGTCCTTTACAAAAGATCAGTCTAAATAAATTTATTCCTCAATATCAACCTTACGAGGAAAGTTACTCCCACTGGACCCATGATCCATAAGAAACTTAGCATTTCCACCTTCAACAATCCTAGTTGAATATGAAAGACATTTAAAACCTTTACCCTTTTAAGTTAATTGTATAACTTACAACTGCTAACTTATTTTTGGATCCATTTCCTTATGTTTAGGTTACAAGCCTTCACTTTAACTGGACAACCCAAGTTCATAATGTCTTAAGTCAGATTTTAACTATTCCATAATTCTAAGAAAATTTAAAAAATAATTTAGTTGGCACTTAAATAAAGACATCAATAGCAGTTTTAATGCATCAATCCATAAACTTAGGAGAAAATATATGATCTCTAAATAGTACAGTACTTTCTTTAGCTCCCTTTAGTAGGCTTGTTAGTTTGCTCTTTCCTTAATGCAATTAACTTAAATGTCAAACTCAAGAGTTTTAAGAACTCCGTCATTGTCAATTATCCTCAATTTCTATACGAAGATATGACATAATCTTTATACTATAACTTTGAAAGAGTTTTATATGTAGCACTTCTTTACTACTAGAAATCATGTAAAATAGTAAACAAACTTATTCTCACAATCAGGATCCAAGTTAATGATGAAAAATTAAATAGAAAATTCTTTTTTGAAATTTCAACAATAGAATTTAAAAATTTAAATTCAAAACTTTTTTAATTAAGAAAATTTTTAAAATAAAAGATAAAATCTTTTTTAAGGTGTAAAATAAATCTTGATTTCAAAAAAAAGGATCCAGATAGTCCTTAGTGATTTCTATAATAGATGTTTCTCCTATTTTTCCTTTGGTTTCTTGACTTTATGAAACTTTAAATGGTTATAGAAATATAATTCATTGAACATAAGTCCAACCACCATATATTATTAGGAACATCACTAAAAGAGATTCATACAAAATGAGTTTACCTTTATTTTCAAGTCCTTTTTTATACTTTAGGTATCTAAATTAAAACAAAATGAAAGACTTGATGCCATTTTCTTTATTGGCATTTTTCCCTTCTCCACCTTTATTGCTTATTTATCACTTTTTACCTTGAGTCACTAAGCTAACTGAATAAAACTCTTTTAATTAAGAAAATTTCTAAAATAAAAGATAAAACCTTTTTTTAAGGTGTAAAATAAATCTTGATTTCAAAAAAAAGGATCTAGATAGTCCTTAGTGATTTCTATAATAGATGTTCCTCCCATTTTTCCTTTGGTTTCTTGACTTTATGAAACTTTAAATGGTTATAGAAATATAATTCATTAAACATAAGTCTAACCACCATATATTATTAGGAACATCACTAAAAGAGATTCATACAAAATGAGTTTAACTTCATTTTCGAGTCTTTTTTTATACTTTAGGTAATCTTTCTTTAGGTATCTGAATTAAAACAAAATGAAGGACTTGATGCCATTTTCTTTATTAGCATTTTTCCCTTCTCCACCTTTATTGCCTATTTATCACTTTTTACCTTGAGTCACTAGGCTAATTGAATCTAGTTTCTCATTCTTTAATCTCTTTT
>JBBYHL010246116.1:0-60682 GCA_038381835.1 Adansonia madagascariensis
TTTTTTAAATAAAATAATATATTTTATTTAAATTTAATTATAAAATATATAAATATTAATATAAAAATAACTTTTTACTATTATGAACAATTGTTTGTACTTAAATTGGTCGGCCGGGATAAATTCGACCTTGAACCTAGAATTCAAAAATTTTTCGGGCCATGCATAGACCCATAAAATCGAACTAAGATTTTTTCGGACCAAACGAGACCAAATTCGTGCCTAGGCTTAGAATTCAAAATTACATGAAAGTGATTACATTTAACATAAAATAAAAAAATGATATAAAATATACTCAAACCTAAACCTGACTTGAACCCGAACCCGAACCCAAATTGGCCCGAACCCAAATTGACCCGAACTTGAATAGACTTGAACCCGAATTAGCCCAAACCCGAATTGGCCCGAACGCGAAAGAATTAGAACCTGAATGACCCGAACCCGAATCAGTCCGAACTCGAAAAAACCCAAACCCGAAATGACCCGTCCCGAACCCGCCCAATTGCCACCTCTAAATACCTCCACTTTTATCCACTACTTTGGCAACCTCCCACTCTTTCTTCCACTATCCATGATCGATTATAATTTCATGTGAGTTTCTCTTAGTAAACTCCTACTGTCTCTTCGTAACCGTTATTAGTAACTTTCCTACAAAGACTATAAATAGAGATTTGGAGGTTCCATTTAAGATCTTTTGGTAGTTTGACAAACTTTTGCTATAAAGAATTCTTTACAATTTTTTCTTTGCAATTTTTTTTCTACAAATCGTACAACCTCTATAACCTTCACCACCTTCAATCATTTATGGCTTTCATCACAACCACCTGCCTCCACACTTGTTTTTAAAGATTTACTCTAATCTTCCTCTCCGCTATCACTCTAGATATCTTGTTTTATTGGTTTGCAACATTCTCTCACTTGAAAGAAACCCTCTACATCTACTTTGGTGACGAAGTCCTTTCCTTACAGGGGCATCTTGGTTCCTGAAGGATCATACAAGAAATGCCGCTATCTTTGAGTAGATATTAGAAACTATGATGAGATTAGAGAGAAATTAGACATGGGCTTATAAACGTGCAAGCACAAAGAGCAAGTTCCGCATTGAATTAAAAACATGCAATCACAAAGAAAGGATGATTGGTGCTGCTACTGCCATCAATTTTTCACCAAGAGGGGAAAAAGTTAAATGAGGCAAATCTTGTGAAAAATAAAGTAGAAAACTTGTTGAAAATTCATTGAAAATTACAATTATAAAGCCACTTGCCGAAAATTTTTTAAAAAAAGTCATTTCATATTGGAAGGTCATTAAACCCAAAATATACAAGATGAAAAAAATCGAAAAATGTGTATGGTTCTGAAAAGAATAATAAATAAGACCTATATCTTATTTTCTGTTCACACTAAAGAATGAACTGAGAATGTACTCTTGACATGGCATGTTAGCTACAAGTGTTCCTTTCAATAATAGGGAGGACAATGGATGCTTCTCTGCAGTAAATTTTCCTTCTTGAACACAGCTAAACTTAGGGTTCTCATTTCTTCAGTAGCACTTGCTGGGGTGGAAACTTTTGGACTCAGACTACTAGAAGACCGAAGAGAAAAAAAAAAAGAAAAAGGAAAAAAGTATGATTTTGAGTAGCTAGCACTTCTTGGAGACAAGTTCACTTCCTCCAAAGCTCAGAATTGGAGTTCCAAGGGGTACTCATCTCGCACAACCAATCCGGGTCCTGCTCCTGTAGTCCACTTGAATGACAATAGCTTCCCTAATTGATATGATATAAGTTAATCCCTTGAAGAATCTGTTCCTTAGGAATGTCTTCGACCTCAATATCTACATGATTTTCATCAATCTTTTTATTGTGGAACAATTGAATCCAGCTCTGAAGCAATGGCTTCCTCCACTGTCACATAATCATCCTCCAAAGGCAAATCCCACAAATTGTCATTATCGCTACTAGGCACAACAGCTCCATGGTCACCATTTGACATCTCAAACAGTTCTGTTGTTTTTGGTATTTCAAGTTTAGGCAGTTTTCAGCTAAGGTTGAGGAGGCCTCCTTGACTTGGGGAGTTTGAGGGCTGCACAAGTTTCTTGTTCCCCTGAATCAACTACCGTTTTGATTGTCTTTGACGTCGATCACTTCAGCCTCAAAGTTAAAGTCCGCTTTAGATGAGTTGCATCTAAGATGATTACTGCTTCTTTGTTTGCCAACCAAGCTTCCCTCGTCCACTGGAGTCATCTGAATGTAACAAAAGAAGCACTCTTATTTTTCTTTTCAATTTGCGAAAAAAAAAAATTGATACTCAAAGCATATAACACATTTTCTTTTCATGTTTTTTACCTTGACATCTGTAAGATCCAAATTGTTCTCCCGTAGAAATGAAATGAAGTCATTAAAATTTTCTTCTAAAGGACGATAATGACCACTGTGAGGCCAAACTGCCTGTTGAATAGAGTAATTGTAAGGCTTATATATATATATATATAAGGCCCTCAATAATAATTAAAAAATCATTTAAGCCTCTGTCCTTTTATTGAAATCAATTAAGCCTCAAACATTTCTTTCTTTCCAACCCTTCTATAGACGGAAACTAGTAATAGCGCAATGACGTGCAATAAAATAATCACGTATTGAAAGGTGTCACCAAAAAAATGGAGCGTGGCGTGCCATGATTTGAACAGATAATTCCCTAATTTTTTAATGTTCAGATGACATCACCCTATTGGTCAGAAATAGAAAAATATAAATTAAAAGACTCAAATTATAACTTTAACTTGAAAAATGAAAATTAAATCAAAATTTTTCCTTTATAGTTCACTTCTCTTTTTCTTTTCTTTTTTTTTTTTCCTACCTCCGATCTTCCCTTCCCCTCGTCCTTTTTCTTCTCTCTTCTTCCCTTTCAACCTTCTCTACCACCAAATTTATGCTTGGATCATAAATCAATGTCAGTAAGATCGAATTTAGTCATTTAAGCACTGATGAATGCGGCAAAGTTCACGTCATTATGTCACATGGAACTGTCTTAGTTGGCAAAAAGAAGTAAGAGTGTTGACTTTTTCACCCCTATAAGAGTTTAATTTGGGAAAAAAAAAATGTTTAGAGCTCTATTCATTGCAATGAGATGGTTATCGAACTTTAGTTCAGCAGCCTTTTTTATATCTTTAATATTTAGGCCTACTAGTAATTATTATTAAGAGAGTCTCAGAAAATAAAGAGTATCAAGTGGTACAAAAACAAAAAGATAGGAAAGATGTTATGCGTAGCTGTACCTTAAGGATGCCACGATCAACAACTAATCTTCCAGCAGCAATCGTGGCACCTCCAGCCAAGAAGCTAGAATGTTGAAATGTCCCCTTCTTCTTCATGCCAACATACAATATCTTTGATGTGCTAAGGACAAAAATCCACTTAGCATCGCCAGTTTCTTCGATCGTATGGAGAAGCTTCCCTGTTTGCTCGTATATGAACTTTCCATCTACCACTATAACTTCATAAGGCTTCCTTTCTACCTGTATAGTGGGATAATTGTTAACATTTTGAATATCAATCCAGATAAAGTTCGGCCAAGAAAAGAAATAAAGACCCACCGGACCGAGATATTTGATGCATTGCTTTTGAAGCTTTGATCTGGGACATTTTTCTATATTCACTTCCTTCCCTTCTCCAATATCCAGCCTGCATTTTCAAAATATATCAATTTCCTGTATCAATTTCTTGAACCTAGAATCAAAATGTCTTACTAATGAACCAAAACACTCAGTTAAAGACTATTACCAGTAAAAAAAGGGTTCTTGACACTGAGAATGGAGCCATTGATTATAATAAAAATGTAAATTGTGCCCATAGCGATGGCTTGGATCAATCTAAATGACACAGGTGAAACTGGAATCACAAACAGATAACGAAGAACAACAGTAAACTAAGTTCATTTGTCCTGCAGTTGACTTACTGCCTCAAGCCTGTGCTGCAAGGCAAGCTTTTGAGCTTTATCATTCTTTGATAAACCTTTTCCAACCTTGGCAGCCCTAGTTCTTGCCCTTGACCAACGCGATATAGCAGTTTCATGTTTACCTATATCAAAGAATGATATAGAACTCCTCTTCAGTTCAGCAAAATCTAAGAGCTTCCAACTACATTACAACAAAAAATTGCATTAGGAAAAAAAAAATCTGCATAGAAACGTAATACGGAAGAACATACAAATATAATACAAAACAGGTCTGCTCTACAAGAACC
Source organism: Adansonia madagascariensis (assembly GCA_038381835.1). Lineage (NCBI taxonomy): Eukaryota > Viridiplantae > Streptophyta > Magnoliopsida > Malvales > Malvaceae > Adansonia > Adansonia madagascariensis. The sequence goes on from JBBYHL010246116.1 coordinate 4,239, forward strand.
GCACAATCTGCTAGCTTTCTCCATGTTCTAAAGCTCTTGTACACTTTTTGCAATCTTATTGCTGCCTCATGTTGTGGATTGGTAGGATCAAAAGCCGGTGATTGTTTTGGAATCTCCATGAAAGTATCTGGTTTTGGGGATTGAAAATCCATTACTTTGCTCTTTAAACTGACAGCTTTAATGGGTAAATTCTCGGCTTTATCTGATGGATGCGACTTAACTGAAAGCATTCTCTCGAAATCGCTCCCTTTAAAGCTAACAGATCCCTCCAATATCTTTCCAGAACCAACTAATACGAATATCACCATCACTGAATCTAAAGTTTTGTAATTGATAGATCTAACAGGGGTTTCGACTCCATCATCTCCAAAACTAATGAATTTCACAGTGAAAGATTCTAAGCCATTTTCCACATCACTGCATTTAGCAAATAGGCAGGAAAATGCAACAGCCATCCGACAAGGGCACCGATTCTGTGAAGCAAACTGAACTTAATTGGGCATTTTATATGCTAAATAAAACACAACAAATTATCAAATTTACATAACACAGGAAGATAAATAAAAGCGGCAAGCATTTGTTACAAGCAAGAACACATATTTAGAAAAACCCGTCATAACAAACTCATCAAAAAATAGGTTTTTCTTTTTTTTTAATTTGAAAAATTTTACAGCTTATTAAATCAAAAGCAATTCATTTTTTCCTCTTCATATTGTTAGATAAATGATAAGGACATAATCAGAGAAGCAAAGTAGCCACTGGAGTCATGAACTCATTGGCATTATGATTAAAAAAAATTCACACTCTCAGAAAAAAAATTCATTTCATTCAGTCGAAACCACATAAGGAATCCCTTATCAACATCCTTGAATACTGGATTCAGGATCAGCCAAAACCATCAAATAAAAGCATTCTCAACTCAAGAACCCCCACTTAAGAGAAAAAAAAAAAAAAAAAAAGCTAATCACAATAGAATCATGACCAACGAACAAGAAACTAATAACACCTATTTCATGAAAACCAATATAACAGACCACAATTTGCAAGAAAATAGTAGAGATAGAGGTGGGAAAAAACTCTACCTTGAATTGTGTGCAAATGGGAAGCAAATGGAAGAAAAAGTATCGGGTTGTGTTAAACCGGCAAGAAGAGGATTCTTGAGATATTTCTCTGTTGGGTGTTGGATTTTGATTTCAGTTTTTCTTCTCTTTCTCTTTTCTTTCAAGTCTCAATGCAGAACCGAAACCACCGTTGCTAATTTCGGCCACGGATTGCTTATATATTTGCACACAGAGATAGAGACAGGTAACTTTAGAATCTGTCTTTTTATTTTTCAAAGTACGTGGACTGGACTATCTAGAAATGTTTGCGTTCTGCTTGTAACTTCTGTGTAGAAGCTAACGCTTAGCGCCCCACCTGGTCAGCAGAGGAGATTCCACATCAATCACCTTTATATTAGGAGCAGAAAAGGTGAAAGGAGGCCAAGACTGAAGTGTCACGTATCACATAAAGCATTTTAAAAAAATAAATAAAATGTATTAATTTTACAAAAAAAATAAAGATTTTAAATAAATAAATATATATTTATATATTTTAGAATTAAAAGAGAATGTCATTATTTATAAATATTTAATTTTTTTTTAAATTTAAAATAATATTTTTATAAATTTTTTTAAAATTAAATTTTAAAATAAATTATGCTTTAATAATTTTAATATTAATTTATTCAAATAATATTGGAAATGCCTTTTCCGTTGCGTTTTGACATATGTACTTTTTAGATACTTCTCCCAACGGTAACTTTTTTTCGCAAATCATAAGAAAAAAAAAGTAACTTTTCAAAAGGAGAAATCAACCATAAATTATTAAAAATGGTGAAAGCCAAAAAAATTTAATTTTAATTAAAGATAATTATTATTAAAATTATTAATAAAAAATTATAATTACATTTTTTATTTTCATTTCATTATCTTTTAGCTTTTCATACACGAACTAGCAGTTATAGTAGGGAGTTGGTTCCCTTGGAGAGGGAAAGGACCCCATTTATTATATACATTAAAAATATTAAGTAAAAATATATATTATATATAAATTATATATATTAAAAATATTTTTAAAATAATTATTTAAAATAATAAAAATTTAAAAACATTTTATATTAAATATTAAATTATTATATAAAAATAATAAAAATAAAAAAATTTTATATTAAATCTTGAATTATCATATAAAAATTAAAAAGTAAAAACATTTTATATTAAATTTCAAACTACTATATAAAAATAATAAAAATTAAAAAAATTATATTAAATTTTAAATTACTATTTAAAAATAATAAAGTAAATTTCAAATTACTTTTTAAAAAATTAAAAATAGTATATATTATATATAATATATACAATATATTATATACATAATATATATTATATATTATATATAATAAAAATAAAAAATCTTATATATTTAATTGCAAGTTATTATTCAAAAAATCATAAAAAATAAAAATATTTTATATTTAGTCCTAAATTATTTTTTAAAAATTAAAAATAATATATAACATATATAAAGTATATATGTAATATACATAATATGATATATATTATATAAGATATAAAATATATAATATATTATGTATAATATATAATATATTATATATACATTATATATAATAAAAATAAAAAATATTTTATATTAAATCTCGAACTACTATTTAAAAAATAATAGAAAATAAAAAATATAATCATAATTGAATGTACTGATGATTATAATTGAATGTACAGATGACTATAATTGAATGTACAGATAACCAAAACTAATATATTTAATTTCAATGTATATATTGATATATGTTCCAATATATGGAGGTTGGTTCCTATACTAGAGAAACCAACCGAAATATATATATTATATATAAATTATATATAGTAAAAATACTATTTAAAAACAATTAAAATTTTTTAATATAAAATATTTTTAGTTTTTGTTATTTTTAAATAATAATTCAAAATTTAATACAAAATATTTTTTATCTTTTATTATCTTTTGGATAGTAATTTAAGATTTAATATAAAATATTTTAATCTTTTATTATTTTTAAATAGTAATTCAAATATAAATAATTTATATATAATATATATAATTGGGGTTGGTTCTCCTAGTATAGGAATAGACCCTCCAACATATATCAATATATATATATATATTGAAATTAAATATATTAGTTTTAATCATCTGTATATTTCGTTATGGGTATCTATTTATTCAGTTATGGCTAGCTATACATTTAGTTTATAATCATCTATACATTCAATTATAATTATATTTTTATATTTTTATTTTTTAAATAGTAGTTTAGTATTTAATATAAAATATTTGTATTTTTATTATTTTTTAAGTAATAATTTGGGATTTGATGTAAAATATTTTTTATTATTTTTAAATAGTAATTCAAAATTTAATTAGAATATATTTAATTTTTTTATTATTTTTAAATACTATTTTTAATATATATATAGTTTATATATAATAATACAATTTTGAGATGAGGTTCCCTTAGTATAGGAACCGACCCTTCATATATTGGAACATATATCAATATATATTGGAATTAAATATATTAGTTTTAGTCATTTGTACATTCAATTATATTCATTTGTACATTCAGTTATAATCATTTTTAAATTCAGTTATGATTATATTTTTATTTTTTATTTTTTAAATAGTAATTATTTTTAAATATTAATTTGATATTTGATATAAGATATTTTTTATTATTTTTAAACAGTAATTTATGATTTAATATAAAATATTTTTAATCTTTTATTATTTTAAATAGTATTTTGATATATATATAATTTATATATAATAATATAATTTTGGGATCGATTCCCTTGATATAAGAATCGACCATCGATATATGTCCAATATATCAATATATATATATATTAGAATTAAATGTATCAGTTTTGGTCATTTGTGCATTTAGTCATGGTCATTTGTGCATTCAATTATAGGTATCAGTACATTTAGTTATGATCACCTGTACATTTAGTTAGTATTATATTTTTTATTTGTTATTATTTTTTAAATAGTAGTTCAGGATTTAATATAAAATATTTTAATTTTTTAAATAGTAAATATTTTTTGAATAGTAATTCAAGGTTTAATATAAAATATATTTAAATAATAATTTGAGATTTAATAAAACATCTTTTTAATCTTATATTTTGTAAATAGTATTTTTAATATATATAATTTATATATAATAATATAACTTTGAGATCGGTTCCCCTGGTATAAAAATCGACCTTCGACATATGTCCAATATATCAATATATATATATATATATATTAGAATTAAATGTATCAGCAATGATTGGCCGATTTCCCAACCTTAATTCTTTATTCCATTTTTTATTTGAATTTTTTTATATGGTGTTGAGAAATCATCAAATCATTTTATGATTTCGTATTCCCTGCCATAAAAAGTTTAGGTTTAAGGTTTAAGCTTTGTTTACGTTTGAAGGATGTGATTAATGTATAAAAATGAGATTTCTTTTGATATAAAATAAGTTGATAAGACTAATGTAAGAGAATCAGATTTTTTCTAATATAAAATAAATTGAGGTGTAAGAGAATCAGATTTTTTCTAATATAAAATAAATTGAGGAGACTAATGCATGTAATCAGATTTCTTCTGATATGAAATTAGTAGATGAGACTAATACATGGGAATTATATTCTTTCTGATATAAAATAAGTAGATGAGACTAATGCATGGGAATCATATTCTTTCTGATATGAAATAAGTTGATGAGGCTACTGCATGAAAATCATATTCCTTTTAATATGAAATAAGTTGATGAAACTAATGCATGGGAATAAGATTATTTTTGATATCATCTTTAGTTGATGAGACTAATGCATGGATTGTAAATATTAGCCTGCAAAGATTAGATTAATGCATGGGACAAATTCAGACATTTTGAATGGAAAAAAAATCTTGTTGACTATGTTGCATTGTAAATATGAGTTCATAATTGCCATTGTTATTGCCATTTTCATTCTTAGTTGCTATTGTTGTTTTAGTTTAGTGCTAGTGCTTCTTCATTCTCCTCTTTTCGATTCTCTGCTGCTAGTCTTCAATTGTTAGTTTCTTTTTTAGAATTATTTCTATCTTGCCAACATGAGTAATAAATTTATTGCACTTGTCTATTTTAATGGAGAAATTGTCAACAGTGAAGAAGGTATTACCTTTCAAAATGATTGTCTTAAAACCATTAGTATTGATGAAAACATTACATTAGAGGAATTAAAGGTAAAATTGGTACAAAAATCAGAGTTGCAAGCAGAACCAGAGTATCGGATATCAAGTATAGGCTTTCTATATCCATGGCCGAAGGATATGTCCAACATAGGATGTTCCCACTCAAAGATGATGATGATGTAAGATGCATGTTTGATGTTGATCAGTAGTTTCCTAATGTCCGTGTAATTTAGTTATATGCCAACCTTGAGGATGTACATCATGATGGTGAATCTTCATATATCTTTACTACTGATGAGCATATATCATGGCCATTTGAGAATCCCAAATGTCAACTTCCTCTAAATGCACAAGTGTTGATGAATAATTTGTATGAATCTTTTCATTATTCATCTGTGTCACCAATAGTTCCTAGTGGTGAAGATGATGAGCCAAACAACTTTAGGATGATAAACTCTCCAATAAGAAGTGTTAAAATAGAATGTAGAGTGCCGAGTTCATCAGTTGCTGATCCTGAAGTGTCATATGAAGCCTATGGTGATTATGTTGGTGACTTTAGTGAGCTCGAAGAGTATGTTAAAGCTGATGATCGTGATGACAATAATGATCCTGACTCAGATATCGGTGGTGATATCAATGCTTCTTATTTGTCATCTACTACTAGAACTAGTGATCTTCTTAATCAATAAGAGCCACTTCTCCATATGCGCACCTTCGATCTAGACGCAATGCACGTAGCAGAATTTCTAGAATATGCTCATAGATTAGGGTTTTTGACAAGCTAGAATCCATCTAGTGGTGAGCTCTGTGTTAGGATGTCATTCTCAATAAAAGAGGTTGTGGTTTCTGCTATAAAATACTACAATATCAAGAACTCTATAGATTATAAAGTAGTAGAATCCTCGTCGAACAAATATCACAGCTAGTATACAATATATGGTGCGGGTTGCAATTAGAGTATAAGGGCAACATTATTGAAGAAAAACAAGTATGGGAGATTAGAAAGTATAATGGGCCTTATACTTGTGCATCTAGGTGTATTTCATAGGATCACATGAAACTGGATTCTAGCATGATATGTTCATGCCTTTTGTCCTTGGTACAAGCAAATCTGGCCATTTTCGTATCAGTTTTGATTGCCAAGATACAGAATAGGTATGAATACATGACCTTTTATAGGAAAACACGTATAGCAAAGCATAAGGCTATTGTTTGACTATTTGGAGATTGGGATAAATCATACAATGATCTCCCAAAATGGCTGGGTGCAACGTAACATTTTGTTCTTGGCACAATAGTGGAATTACAAACTGTACCTGCATACCACGGTCATTGTATGGTGCAAGGTATAAGTACTTTTCCATTTACGTTTTTGGATATTCAAGTCTTGTATTAAAGATTATCCCTTCTGTAAACTTGTTATCCAAGTAGATAACACATTCTTATATGGAAAATATAAATGATTAATGTTAGCTGTTGCACAAGATGGCAATCAAAATATAGTACCAAGTGCATTTGCCATTGGAGAGGAAAGACAAATGAGGCATGGTCATTTTTTCTCAAAAACTTATGTAGATATGTTGTTACACAACTTGGGTATGCTTGATTTCTGATTGACACGAATCCATCAAATCTGTGATCAGAGACTCAAGTAGTACATGGAAACCTCCGCATGCTATTCTATATACTACACTCGACATATTACAGCTAACTTCTTAAGGAGGTTTAACAATAAGGAGTTGCATCAACAAGTTGTTAATATGGGTATGCAATTGCATTTATGGTTATTTACTCTCTCACAATCTTATCAATTTTCATATTTATCTAGTCCATAAATTAATATCTTATTTTTCTAGCGTACGAGTTGCGATGGCCCTATTTTCAGTGCCAGTATAAAAATCTTTGAGCGGAGAATGCAGAAGCGGCTGATTGAATCACCTAAGGGAGAAGTGGGCACAATCACATGATGAGGGAAGACGCTATAGACATATGATGACAAAGCTGGCTGAATATATAAATTCAGTGTTGAAGGGGACTCATCATCTTCCCATAACCCTTTTGGTGAAAGCCATATATTTTAGATTGGTAAACCTATTTAGGGTGATAGGGAATACGCAGATAACAATGATGGTGGCCGGGCACAGTTATTGTGAAACAGTCACAAATGCCAATTCAAGAAAATCGAAGAAAAGCTAACTCCCACCTTGTTTGTGGGTTTAGGCAAACAAATCAATCTTTTTAGGTTGAAGAATTAGAAAACCCCTTAGAGGGAATTGTGGCTTTGACATGCAAAGTAAATCTTAATGGAAGATGGTATGACTGTGGAAAATTTCAAGCACACAGATACCCCATGTTCATATGTTGTTGCTGCTTATGCTCATGTCCATATAGATTGCATGTTATATGTGGACAATATTTATAGACTAGAGACTACAAACAATGTTTATCGACATGAGTTCCAACCCATCGGGAATGAAACTTATTGGCTGGAATATATTGTCCACAACTGTGCCCTAATCCATAAATATATAGATATCCCAAAGGTTGACCAAAATCAATTCGAATTCGCAATGAAAATGGACCTTAGGGAGAGAGGCCAACGAAAGTGTTGTGGACTATGTAGGAATGAAGAAAAATGTCCTTATCAAGTTGATAAATCGGGGGAAAGTTCGCATCATTAATTATCAGTTTTTATTTCTGATTATATTAGTAAATGATGTTTACATCTATAAAATTTATCACTTTCATTTTGATAATGCAAATGTTATTTTTTAATAAAATGTAATTAAAATTATTTTTTATTTATCATGCAACATAAATAATAGAAACACATATTATAAAAAATAATATAATTTTATAGAAAATTATTATTTATAGTATAATGATAATGTAATTGTATTTATAATTAGTATTTATTATAATAATAATAATAATATTATTATTATTATATACCTTCAGCATATAGTTATTAATTATTATAATATAATAATAACAATATAATTATAAAAAATTATAACGATGTAATGGTAATATAGCTGTATATAAATATTAATTATTGTAATGTAATAATAACAATGTAATTATACTAGATCTTGAACATGTAATCTCTACAATAATTATAATATAATAATAACAATGAAAATAATTATTATTAATTATCTTCCAATATAAGAAATATAAATAAATTTTTATAGTACAAATGTACAATATTTATAGTATTGTATAATATTGTATAACATTGTATAACTGTATAACATAACTATAAAACTATATAACAACATAACTGTATAACACAAGTGGCTTATACAAGTTTATATTTGTTAACAAGGGCCCTATCGCATAGTGTTGAACAACAATGCGGAGCTCTCCTATTATGTGGTGGCAATACTCTTTGTTCAACATTCTTAATTCATTGCCACGTGCACCCCGCGTTTGACATCTTTGGGCTCTTACTTCCACCTTCGACGCTTCTTCTTCAGTGGCTTTTTTCGAGTCAGCATATAATCCCTAAGTTCGCTTATAGCCATATTAATGTCCGCCACATCAAAAAACTTAACCCACTACTTGGTGCACCAAAATAGGGAGGTACTGCTACCCAAGAGGTTCCAAATTGATAGATGCGAGAAATATATGCTGAAGTTAACATGGGAGTCAAAAGGTTGGCATCTCACCTACGAGTGGCTGGCTTCGTCGATAGCACCTATCATCATCATCCCCAGCATGGCTAAATGAAATCCACGACTGGATGGTACTCCACGTTCACCCTTTGGTTCAGCATAACTGAATATCATCCTAGGTGCATTGGCATCATCAACATGTGCAGAAGTAGGTTGATTTGTCCTCCGATTAATTCAATATCGTCGACTACGTCTGTGAAGCTCCATAGAGGGGTTTGGATTTGAAGTTTGTTAATCATGTAAATTACTTCTTACATCCTAAAGTCCCGGTGCTTGGAAAATAAATGGTCAGCCTTCAGCATAAAACCATCTGATGTATTCATCTGATGGTGTGAAATTGTTGTTCACAATTTCAAGACCCTTAGCAATTCATCTAGAATGGTTTTTCCAAAATCGGATCCAGCTTGAATACCTTTTGGCCTAGTTTTTTGCATGATTACCATGCATGTCAATTATGTAAACTTCGTCAAGGTTTATAGGTGGCTAGCAAATTTATTGTTGCATCCCAAACTAGCGTAGAACCCTATCCGCCTGGTGTCACTACATAACCTGAAAACATATTAATATTATGTTTGCTCGTCAAATGTCGCTATTTCGGAAGGCTTCTGATGGGAGGCATTTCACAATTTCATTTGCAATATATGGGCTCCATAAAAACTGCAAAAAAGTAGACAAAAATTATTACCGATCATATACAGCACATTGGCTTAAAAATGCATGTACTTAAGGTTAACTATTACAAAATTTACCCTATTATGTCCTATATGATCCAGTCATGCTCTAATGCTTTCTATGTTCGTAGTTACTGGACTAAATTGGTTTAGACCGCACCATTTATTCAAATACATATAATATATCAATAACTTTCATGCAAATAGAAATTGTCCAAGTATAAATTAAATACTTAAATTTATTACCTTAACACAAGGGGATATACATGATTTTCTCTAACCATCGGTGCAAGAAATGAAAGCCGGTACCATGCTTTTGACTGCAACAACATTAAACAACTACTATGTCATGTGTTACCCTAACTGTTGCATAGTAGAGTTTCCTATACAAGAACCCTTGAACATGCGAAACCTCAATTATACTTTTCTACCTCATTTAAATATGCCAAAAGTGGAAGATATATCAAATGTACCCGATTTTCAGATTTATTGGGCATTAACATTCCACTAACGATGCGTAAAATGTATGCTCGAGTAGCACATTCTAGTTGTCATTCAATTGCATGTTCAATGATATTTTGAAATATTTCTGTCAACCAAGTCATTTTGATAGTTGAGCCTTGAATTAAGTTTTCTAGAGGGGATCAACCTAATAATTCTTCAGAAAAAGCCTTCCAGTGTAACAAGCTCCCCCTGTTACTTCCTTGCCTTCAATTGGTAAACCCAGTTGAAGTGCAATATCCTCTAGGGTGATTATGCATTCACCACATGGAAAATGAAGTGTATGCATCTTAGGCCTCCATTATTCAACCAACGCACGTATTGGTCTTGCCTCATATTGACATCGGTTTACTAAGGCTGTATGGTAAAATCTGGCTCTTCTTAAATGGTCTTCAATTATGGATTCGATGGTTCAAAAAATACTTTCCGCAATCATTTTCCAATTGAGTATCCTATTCAAAAAGTCATTAATTCATTACTTGTAAAATTTATAATTCATAATGTTTTAAATATATCATTAACAATATTTTAGTACCTCAGATAATAGCCTTTATAATATATGATACTCTTGTAATCTTAATAATAATGATGACGATGATGATAATGCCATTAAATTGATCAAAAATTTTTCTAGACAAAAAATTTTCATTTAAATTCATCATTACCTAACCTTAAAACAAAAATTAAACTAAATTTCTACAAAAAAATGCCATACCTTCAAAATATTCAAACGATTTAATCGCTTTAAACTTAAATTCAACTTCTTTCCTTGTAAGCATTAAGTGAACAAAAAATAAACTTAATTACAACAAAAATCACTTTTAACCATTACTAAATAATTTATATTTAATAATAAAAATTGACAACACCCTAATATTTCAACAAAAAATACTAATACAATCAAACTAAGTTGTATCATTTTAAGATAAATTATTTCAAAAATCAAACATAAAAATCAAAATAAATATTATGTATAATTAGTTGTAGTTAAGATGAATGAACTTCTACAAATGAAAATAAAGCATACTTTCAAAAATAAAAATTTATATAATCATATCGAAAATTACTTTTATGAATAAAATTAAATCATACATTTCAAAAAGCTGTTTAACTCGATTACTTAACCTTCAAATAATACTTTAACTTAATCTTATTCTCTTCATAAAACTATTCTCTTACGAAGAGAATAGAATCGAGGGTGCTTCTTTTATAAAGAGTTCCCTCTATCAAATGCTATGAGCACTTGATAAGGTCGCGAGTAAAAATATCTGTGTCCTTCAATAATAGAGGTCAAGACCCTCTAATAATAGAGGGTCATGACCCTTTGACAGAAGGTCATATCCCTTTGCAAATGGTCACGTACCCTTGACCTTCAATTATAAAGGTCACGGGTACATGACCTATATTAAAAAAAAAATTTAAGGTTGGGAAATTAGCCAATCAAATGCCTTTTTCCTAACTGCATATTGGGAAATCAGCATTTGATTAGCCAATTTCCCAATAAACCACTCCCAAATTTCTAATTTCTTTGAGAAATCGGCATTTCACTCGTCGATTTCTTAGAATTGCTTTGAAAAATCACCATTTTATTGATCGGTTTTGCTTTTGTAGTTGAGAAATAGTTAAATCAAATGCCAATTTCTCAATGGTTTTACAAAATTAGCTTATTTTGGTAAATAATTTCAAAACAGTTTAAAACTATAAATAAAAAAATTTTAATATTATTTTAATAAAAAAGCCGTCTTTGAGAATTACTGGCAAGTGGACTTAAAAATTAAAAAAATAAGAAAAAAAAAGGTTAACACCAACATACATATAGAAATTAAAAAAAGCACTTAATGTACAAACATATAGGATAAGAGGGATAAATTTATATTGGTATTAAAGTATATTAGTTTTATATGTTTTTTTTATAATTTCGTATACGATTGATATTTAAACAAATTAATTATTGGACTTAAAAATATAATTATACTTATCGTGCATGTAAAGTTTTGAAATAATCTGATATCTATATTATGTTATCAAGAATACCATCTTTTTATATATTTAACAACTAAAATTTTTAAATTAAATAATAGTTAGATATTTTTAATTTACTCGAAATTTGATATGCACAATCTATATGAAAAGAGTGCGAAATACTACAATTTAAATTAAACAAATATAAAATATATAAAATTAAATTATTTTTAAACTAATATAAATGAATCCATCTCATGTATAAATATCTATATATATATATATTGCATGCAAGAAGCATTCAAGAATGCATCCGGTAGCAATTTTATTTTATTATATTATAAGTATAAATATTATGATTTGTCCATGAAATTTGTTATATATTAATTAAATGCTAAAATGTGATGTGCTTATGCATCGAGGATTGTGCATGCATTTTGAGGTTGAGACTATTTTTTTATGCTTTATATTTGATACTAGACCTATTTAATGGTTGAGCTATTCGTCTAAATCCGAAGATCCGCCTGATATTTGAGAGGGTTTAGACAAAATATTAGACTCGAAAAATGAGCTTGGATACAAAAATGAGGCCCGATTAAAAAATGGACTGGGCCTTAGGTCCAACTTTCAGAGCCCAAGCCCAACTCGACCCGGCCTATTTACTATTACATTATATATATTTATTTTATATTTTATGTATTATGTACTTTTTGTCATATAAGCAATACATATATATAATATTATAGTGTAAACTTTAAAAACTAAAATTATTTATATTTGTAAATTTAATAAAAGAAAATTATAAATTTAATAAAGATTAAATTTAAAAAAATACATTTTTTGAAAAATAAATTATAAAAAAATATAATATGGGCGGGTTTAAATGGGCTTGGATTGTCTATTTACAAATATGGGCAGGCTTGAGCAAAATTTAAGGCCCATATTTCGAGTCGAACTAGGCTTGAGCAAGCATATTTAATGTTAATACCATACTCAAGCCAAGCTGAATTCACTCTAATCCGACCCATGAGCAGGTCTATTTGATACACAACCTCGAATCACACCCCACTATATTTCAAAAGTAAACTACAGAAAATGTGGTGGCTTTTCATTATTTTCCACCTCAGTTGAGCCACTTCACAACCCATCCTACCTTCAACTATTTATTTATTCAAACTATTTTAAAATATATACCATAGCTTTTCTCAAGTTTATCTAGGTTTTTCTTTCACAAATTCTGTATGCAATTGTACCCTTCACTGGTTCAATTATTACCTTTCATGGAAATGCTTATATTTTAATGGCAAATATACTGAGAGAGCATATAAAATTAATTTAGTTTTAAATTAGTGTAAGTTAATCGTTCATATAGATATATATTTATTCTTATGTTACATTTTGAATGAAATAGTCGTGTATAAAATGGTGACATATAGAGAAACATGTAAGTGGTAGATTACCATGGCTTACATTCAGATAATTTAAAAGGGTTACAATATCGAAATTTTTAATGGCTAAAATAATGAAAAAAAAGTCTTGAATTTTACTAAGTTTATAGGCTAAAACTACACTTGGTGACATTTTAGGTGGTGTTTGGTAGATAAAAATTTAGGTGCTAATTTTAAAGATGAAAAAAAGGTAATTTTATCCTGAAGGTATTTTTTTTTCTTAAATTTTTTAACCTGTGAAAAAGTTATTTTTCATTTCGCTTCGAGGAAATTATATTTTTATGATTGTGTGAAAGTAATTCTCGAAGAAAAATTATATTTCTAGTAAAGTCAATACCTTATAATTTATCAAATATGAGAATTTAATTAATGAAAATCTTATTTTCAAACAAGTGAGAACTTTTCATCATAATAAACGTCTTCTTAATTTATAATCAAATAAACTTCAACATAAATTAATTTTTCTTTGAAATAAAAATTTATTTAAATATAAATTTAAACATAAAAATTTATTTAAATACAATAAAAATATAGAAAAAATTTACCTAAGAAAAATATCACCGTTTAGGGCTTTTTTAATATTTGATAATTGTTTGATTAATTTAGACATCGTCCACAAAATATGAGAATAAGAGAGACATTGTAGGTTAAAAATTATTAAAAACAATTAGTTTGAAATATATTTTCAAATAAATAACTGAATATTATTACTCTCTTTATTTATTATTGTTATTATTATTAAAATTTTCCTATAATTGAGAAATATCGGAAATAAGTCAAATACTTTCAATGAATTTACCATGATGCCATAAGCATCCATCACAATAAATAATATGCTACATTTTTGTTGGTACAAACGAGAGAGACCATTGCCGTTACCCACATGATTAAAAAATCTCTAAATATTGGAAGATAAACAAATCCATAAATAAAAAAAGCAATGTTAATTTAAAAATCCGATACCTTTACTTAAAGTTAAACCAAAGGATATATAAATATCCAAACATCTTCGAAACAAAGGATAGAGTATTAAAAAATATTTGTGTGAAAAAGTAGCATATACCATTAAACAAAAGTACATGATTAATTTAATATTTGCGCCTACTATCAATTTGAAAAAAAAAAAAACCTTAATTGTTGAGATTTTTCATCATTGATTTAATTGATTTATCAATTAAATTAAAGTAAATTTAAATATTAAAAATAATTTTAATAGTAATATATATTAAATATCTTAAATATTTAATAAAAATATATATTTGATTAAATATGATTTTTACTATAGAACTAAAATGTCAAAAATTAAATTTCATTATTTATAAAAATTTAAAAATAAAATACAAATTTAAAATCAATTTTTATTATTTCAATCCAATAATTTAATAATAATTAAGACTCATTTTTCAAGAATGCTTAGTTTCCATTTTAATTTTAAAAAAATACACTACTAGTGTTTAATTGCAATCTATGTACATCTCAATTCTGGATCTAGAATAAAGCAAACGATAGCGATTGAAATTAACAAATTGCAAAATAAGCATATATATATATATATATTTATATGAAAATTGAATACCAAAGAAATACCCACTAACTTGCTCATTGAAAATTCGGCACAACGTAGGTGTCTGCCAACACATATATATATTTACAGATTCTTGTTTGATCATCAAAGATCTTAGATCTGGGAACTCAAAATTTGTCAAATCTGTAAGATATACATTACCTCCTTACTTTTGTTTTAGGCAACGTGCATCAAAAAAGCTGCTGCAAAGTGTCCCCCATCCATCGCCACAAACCCAACACCAACGAAAACAAAACAAAATAATGAGAAACAGATCTTTTAGGCTGAGGGCTAGCTGGCTAAGGTATCCATATCCATATTTGCGTTGCGGGATTATATTATAATATACATACATATATATATATATATATATATATAGTTTAAGAAATTGGATTTGATTAAATGAAGATAGAAAATCACAGTGGAAAATCGGACAGACCAAATACAGCTGTCACTTTTGGGATCTCCATGCAAACCAAACCAATTCCAAACCAAAGATTGGGTACTTTGCACCGTACGTGATCTCAATGTCTACGTGTCATCTTCCAGTTCAACCACGTTGAATTGCCCGGTGTAAGACTGACAGATCTAGATGTACCTAATCTTATGCTTATGGTTCTACTAATCATTAGGTGATACGAATTTATTTATTTAGGTCTGTTAATGCATTTAATTCTGCATTCTAAATTTAATTAAATTTAAGAAATCAGATTGAAAATTAAATTAACTTGACTTTCAATTATTGATTTGATGAGTTAGATTGATCAATTTAATTAAAATAATTGTAAACATAAAAATATTTTTTAATATTAAATAATTAATAAATATAGTAAATAATTAATATAAATATGTTTTAATTTAGCGGTATAATTTTTGATAAAAAATAAAAAAATTAAAAATTTTAAATCTTATCACATGTAAAATAATTTTTTTAAAAAATTAAAAACTAATTTTTTAATCATTTTATCCTACTTTTATCATTTTTTTATAAATATTAAAAACTCTTGATTTTATGCATTTCAATTCAATTGGTTCGGTTCAAGATTTTTTTCATCATCAAGCTTAACTAAGCTCAAAGTGACACAGCCTTTCCATTGCAATTACTGCGTTTAAAAAGGGTGAAATTTGATGAATTTACGTTGTAATCGGTTAAGGAGTCTTTGCATGTATTTGTTAAGGCAAGTTAAAATATCATGAAAAATGTTAATTGGTGTGTAATAATACGGTTATGATAACATTTAAAAATATAAATTTCTAATTAATGTATTATTTTTTTGAATTTATTAAAACTAGTGTATTAATTTTTTCATAAATGATATTTTAACTAATTTTTTTTTTTAAAAAATAGGATATTTTAACTAATCTTAAACAATGTCTAGAGACATATGTTTACTACATCCAAAATTATTTTAAGAAAGATTTTTACGTGTAATGCACAATTTTCACAAGATTCATTAACAAACAATGCATTAATTGTAATTTTTCTTAAGTATCATTTTTTTCTTAAAAATCATTTTAACTCATGTCATTACGTATCAATTAATATTTTCTCTATGTATTTCTTCAAAACTTTTTTTATATATTTCATTTTCTCTATGTATTTCTTCAAAACGTTTTTATATATTTTTAATTTTTTTTTAAAAGTAAGAGATTTCATGATATGATTTCTCATTAAGAAAATCTACCATTTCAAATTGATAAAATTATGTACTTTTTATAATTTATTTACGACTTATAAAAAGATAAAATAAGACACGTTATAATATTAGTCATTTTTCTTGGTTGTTAAAATATATAGTTAGCTTCTTTATAATGCCACTTTCGTTTTTTTTTCTTTAATTTGTTACTTAGAGAATTAAAAATCTCAATAACATAATTTTATTTTAATTTTCGTTAGACTAATCACCATCCATTGTTTGGGGTGGGGGGGGATCAATTAGACATGATTAATGTAAAATACAATAATATTCGAGATATTAATTTTAAATTATTAATATATTTTTAATAATTAAAAATTAGAAAAATAAAAAATTAAAGGAAATATAAGAAAATTTGAGAAGGTAATTATTTTTGTATAAAGATTATATTAATTAAACTTTTTTAATTATTTTTACTATCATAAAAATATAATATTGTTCACATTCCATAATTGATAATAGGATTTTTTAATTGATTAAGCATAAAATTTCTTGATTTAAGGAAATAAATATTATGTATAATAATGTTTAATTAAGTAAAAATTAAAAAGAATGAAATTAATAATGATAAAGTTTAAAACTAACAAATTTAGTAAATTATCAAATTAATGCGATATTAATTTTACAAAGAAGTTGCCAAAATAAAAAAATGTTAAAGAGGGACTAAACTTTTCCTTTTTCTTCTGTAGACACCTAATTTTGTTTGAGCCTCCATGGACAACATTCGAGCATCCCAAACCATCAACAAGGCCTTTTCCCCATGCCCAAGTCCAATGTCATCATTCCAGATCAAGATGAGAGTGATCAGGGAGCTAAAATCGAGCAAAACATGCAAAACCCATTGAACGTGTTGATACCTTACCCTTAGGTATTGATACATTGGCTCTCATAGTTAAAATTTTGCACATTAAGGTTTGTATAGATGCAAGGGGCTAGCAATAGCTAAATTAATTTTGGGTACTAATGTATCAATACATCATTGAATGTATCAATACTTTAGCATTAATTTAGAAAATCCAAGCCATTTTTCCATAATTATTACTTCAAAAATCTTATAATTTTGAGGCCAGACCATGTTGGATTTATTTTTAAATGAAATTATGTCCATTTATCCACTTATTTTGTTCTTGGCCTTATATTATTTTAAATGAAATTAGGTCCATTTATTCTTGGGCCTTATATTATTTAAATGCAAATTAGGTCATATTTCCATTCTAATTAGGAGAGGCCCAGAAAGCAAAAAATTATGGGTTTTGATGGATATTTCGTATGATAATGAAGATATGGCAGGCCCTTAAAAATGGCATATTTGCTATTTTTAAATGGATGAAGTACATGGAGGCCAATAGGAGAGTTTTTCTTTTCTCAGACTTAGGGTCCTTGGCTATTAAGAATTAGACAACCATTTGGTTGAAGACAAGGGAGCCATTTCTTGATTAGAATGTGGCAAAAATAGCTTTTGGGCTAATGAAAGGTTGACCAAAAATGGTTTTATATACCCTTCCTTCATCTTTTTTTTTTCACACCTCTCTTACATATACACACATATGTTCTCCTTTAAACCCTAGCATGAAAAATTACAGTAAAGAAAAAAGGGAAAAAAGAAAAGGAAAAGGCTAGAAAAAAGAGTAAGATAAAAAAAGATCTTGAAGCTCTAAGGTATGCCACCTTCTTTTCTTTGTTTTAATCTTTTTGGATGTATTTAAAGCATGAAAATGTCACATTTAAGCTTTTTTTTTAATGTTTGGCCATGCACATCTTTTTTGCTAGGTCTTATGCATTTGTCTTGTCATCTTCATGCTTTTGATGTATTTAAATGCCTGCTGTAATGGTTTAAGTTATCAAAATCTCCCCTAGTTAACCCCTAAATTTTCAACTATATATATTTCTATCGGTGATGTACTTTGCTTTATAATTTGGTTCATTATGTGATGCTTCATGCCATATTTAAATTCATCTTGCATATTCTTAGTGATCTATGTCATTTAGCATTTTTAGTTTAGAATATGTTTGATGCAATACCTCATTGTGCAATCTATGATATATCTTGGTGGTTTGATGTTTGCTTGATATGTTGAGACAACGAAATGTTTGATGAAATGCATGTCGTTTTGAGTGCTTAAAATTTAATTTTTCAAAAAACTCCAAGATTAGATATGGTTAATCTAAACAATGAACTAATTTTGCGTTTTGTTTTCCACAATTTGATTCCATTAAACTTGGTTTAAATCAAGCCTCTTAATGCTCGGATTCATGGCTAGAAAATGACACAAAAATTTTATTTTTAAGCATCTTAAATTGATTTTAAAGCCAAGAAATATTGAGCCTTATTCCAGTGTTTTGTTTGATTGATTGCGCTTGACAAAGTGGGAGAAATAGCTAATGTATATGGGCTATTACAACCCCTGAATGTGGCATTTCCAATGCCTTAGTGTACCAAAACAAGGCTTCCCCATGAAGGAAAATAGACAAAGAGCATTTGGATGCTTAATGGCTTTTTCAATTTCTCTAATCCACTTTACATCTGGTTAGCGAGTCATTCAGGCTTCCCCTTTCTAGAGGTCTTGGGATGGACCCATTAACATACTGTTACAAACTCTTGTGATCGGGCATTCGAATGTTTAGGTCACATTTTGCATCTAGGTAACAAAAAAAACTGTTATTTCCTTTTTTTTGCTACTAGCAACAATAATAGGTTAGATTGAAAAAAACCCTAACTTTTTAGAATTTGTTAAGGATTTTTTCCTTAAATAACTTCAAATTAGGTTCCAATGAGCTATTTCGTGTGACTTTTTGAGTTCTATGAGGGAATTATGATATTTTTATCGTTTTCTGTTTGGAACTCCCAAATTCAGCAACTGGTACCCATGATATACTATTCTGACCTAGAAAAGGATTTTTATTAAATTTTAAAATATTTTTCCTTAGGATATATTGAATTAACTTTTTGGTGGTATATCATTTGCTATTTTTTGAGTCCAAACAAATTCAGGGCAATTTTGCTAAGATTATCATGCCAATTTCCTTATTTTTACTACTAGAGCCACATTCAAAATATTTTTTTACCGATGAAAGATTTTCTAGGAATTTATCACTACTTTTAGGTGATACCTCATTAAATTACCTTTCCAACAACATATCATTTGCCTTGTTTAGGGTTCGTTTAAATCGGGAATAAATTTGGGAACCTCGACAATGCGAGTTATGCTTGTTCTAGCATCTAGCACAAATCATAATATCCATCTTTCCATTCTCTTCGAGGTGTTTGAATGCCTCAAAATGAATCTAGTTTGTGCTATAAGAGGGTTGTAAGCTAAGCATAGGTCATTTAAGACTCGATTTAAGGCTCCACCATTTTTAAAGAAAATCAATTTAAGTTTTTTTTTTTAGAAATTCTCTCGATTTTAGAACAAATTCCACCTCTTTTTTTCTCAAAAACACAAAAATACTTTATTTTACAATGATTATCGATTTTTTCATCAATTTTTAACTACTTAGATTTTTCCATCTTGTTTTCAAAATCTCCTAGAAAGTTAAATTTTTCTTTCTCTTGATTTTTTCAAGTTTTATCCAAATCGCACTTAGTTGTGCCTTAATTAACCTTCAAGTCCAAGCTCATGTCTAAACTGCTAATCAGTTATTTTTAGATAATCGATGGTAATTGAGAGATACATTCCCAATCAACCCTTTTTTCCATGCTTCTTTAATTGTTTCATGAGATGTTTATTATGATTATTATGTATTACTAACCTATTTCTTTTGATGACGACGATAATGTACTCAAGGCAATATTTCATGTAGGGGCCTTTAGGTACCTAATCCAAAATATCTTTTTCAAATTAAATAGAGAAAATTATTGTATTGAAACACTATGCTTTGCCTCTTTAATGCATAGGGAGCATGTGAACCCTAAATTTGTACAAAAATTAGGTTTCCTATTTTAAGAAAATGCATTTAAGCATTCAAGGGATTATACTAGAATAATGACAATAAAATTGAGAAAACCAAATCAAAAATAATATATGACTAGGTGGTATTGATTTAGGGTGTCGTAAGGGTGTTAATTCTTTGTAGGAAAAAACCTAACATGGGACTGTGAAATTTAAAAGTCTCTTAATTTAGATCAAGCTCGATTGTGTTGCCATATATAATAAACTCATCATAATCAACTGACCTTAGTTGTTAATCCATGTGCATTGTCTAGGCTTCTTAGGGAAAGATCCATGCAAAAACTTCAACCAACTTGCCTTTTTCACTATTCTCCAATTCTCGGACGGTGGAGTGTGTGCGCACTCCTTGTTTTGATTAGCTACTATTATATAGCCAGATTTTCCTTTAAGACCACCTTGAACTGTTGGATCTATTGCTAGGAGATGGTATGACAACAAACCCTAATTTTGGCCCAATGGTCTAAATTGAAACCCGAATCACTAGTTTCTATTTTATATCAAGTAATCTAGCGGTCTTTTACTTGAATGTAATTAGGTTAAAAGGATTTTACTTCCTCCTTAAGCATCCTTTGGCTGATCACCCTAGGATAATGCTAACCATATTTTTAGCCAACTTTAATGTATGTATACATGAATTCGGCCAGATATATTTAAGGAGTTGACTCAGTTTAATTTGAATTCCTTATTTAATTCAAATCAAACTATTATTTTATTTACTTAGATAATTTACCAAAATTCCAACCTAATTCAAAATAAGATAAAGGCAACCCTATTTGAATGGAATAATTATGTTTTAATTATCAATAAAATTAGTTATAAGTAAAACTCCTTTTAAACCAAAATAAAAGGATAATTTCTTAGTAAAAGTTCATTTAAGATATTATCTATAAATAAATATTTAAACAAAATTATTTCGATATTAAATTAATTATATAAATAATTAATTTACCTATATCTAATTAATTTAAATTAATTTTCATATTTACCAAAAGATAAATATAATTAGTTTAAATTACTAATTTCTTGTCTTAAATAAATATTTATTCAAATTAATACATATCCTAAATAAATAACAAAAAAAATTTTATACCATTTACTAAAGAAAACGCTTACACCTCTAAATAGAAGTGTATCTGGCGTACTACTTCACCATATTGAGAATATACCTACTTCGAGTAATCCGATCGATAACTATCCATTAAGGAATTATATTAAAATAATGAAGGGACCAATCGGACGTACATAATTAGACTCCAACAATCTATGTAATTAAATATTCTATATCGAATAAATTAATCACAAAATTATTAATCTCAGGGTCATACCACTAAATACTTGAGATTGCATTCTCAATTATGTCATATTATGTAGGCTGATGAATAACCTTAGTCCAATGACCTTGTCATATGTCCAATACCCTTGTATGATATCTGTGATCAACTTAAGGTTAGAATCCGTTTTACCTACTTGATCACTTTATCTTAAAGTTCCATTATATTCCTTATATGAAAATGATCGTACACCTATTAGGAATGCCTTAAAGATGAAAGGCTTTTTGATGTATTTCATTTGTTTGAACTAATTATTCATATTTATATACTCAAGTTTCATTATATCACTGCTATTCCGCCCTTATTTAGATTTATACGTTAAAGTAAATGTAAGCAAATATGGCTTACTGACCATTTCTATTTATACCGCTATAATGTTGCATATTATGGACTTTATATGCGGGAAGATAACATTCTAAGGTAAGTAGCCTAGATTGATAGTTCATAGTCTATAGGACTAAATTTAAACAATTAACTCATGTTAAGACTATTATATCGTCTAAATCCAATTGGGAAGTGGCTTGTCTTGGCCGTCTGGAGCAGACTGGCTCTTCAGTAGAAACATAGATATATTGCCTAAAGGTGATGATATATTGAAACAGATCAAAGTGTAATTAATCCATTAATAAGTCTGTTTACTTGGATTAATTCACTTTTGATGTTCATTATGTAATTACCTTAATCTTGAGTAAGTAATTGACTCCATGTGTATAACTTGTATACTTTGATGTTCCAAAGGACAAAGCATCTTGAAGTAGCTATCTACTAGAGTAGTTCATTGGGTATATGACTTATACTCGATGAGAGTTTTACTTATAGATAGGAATCATAGCTCTTATAAAGAGTTAAGGTTTTCTTCTTAAAAGGCATTATACGGGATTGTCAAAATGGTCCAGGCCTTTGTCATTTGTATGTCAAATGATAAATTGTTCATACGTAGTGAACAATCATTTTCATGAGTATAATGGAACTTTAAGATAAGATGATCAAGTAGGTAAAATAGACTTTTAACCTTAAGTTAATCATGGATATCATGTGAGGGTATTACACAAATGAGAAGGTCATCGGACTAAAGGCTATTTGTAAAGCTTACGTAATACAGTATATAATTGGGTGTGCATTTTTAGGCCTTTAGTAGTGTAACTTTGAGAATAATAATTATGTGATTAATTATTTAGTGTAGAATAATTAATACATAGATTATTAGAGCCTAATTATATATGTTCAATTGGTCCCTCCACTTTCTCTATATAATTCCTTAACGGATGGTTATTAATCAAAATACCTAAAGTCGAATGATTCTCAATATTGTGAAATGGTATATCGGATTCGCTCACTTTAATAGTGCAAGTATTTTCTTCAGTAAATAAATCAAAATGATTTTTTGTATTATTTATTTAGAATATATATTTAATTTGATTGATTATTTATTTATAAAAGAATTAGTAATTTGAATTAATTATATATATCTTTTGATAAATATAGGAATTAATTTAAATTAAATAAATATGAAAAATAAATTATTTTTGTAATTAATTCAATATCTATTAACTCTTGTTTAAATATTTATTTATAAATTAAATATGAATAATATTCTAAATAAATTTAAAAAATTATTTTATTTATAATTTGCAATTAAATTAATTATCTTACTATAGTTAATTTTATTTTAATAATTAGTACATCATTATTCTATTTAAATAAAATTTTCATGATTTTATTTCGAATTAGAATTGAAGTTATGAAAAATTATGCTAAATAAAAGTAATAGTTTAATCCGAATTAATTAGTATTCAGATTAAATGGGCTAAAACTTCTTAAAATAAATTGGGCCAAAATAATGTATTTCTATATTAGGGCTTGGCCAAATTTGGCCTGTTCCTACATTTACGGAGGCAGTAATTAGGGTTTTTAAGGAGTGGGTAAAATAATTTTAATTAATTAAATTAAAAAATTAGGGCCAGCTTGTTATCTGATATAAATAAAAGGCTTATGCGTAGGGTTTTTTTTTAGACTTTGGCACAACACTTAGAGGTTTACAATCACAACATTCAGTGATTCTAAACCTGGTGGCATAAGGTGGTCAAAAAGGAGAATCAAGCCATACGTATCTGAAGTTGATCGAGACAAAGAGTGCCAATACACTCTACCATCCAGGAATTAGAGAATAGTGGAGAAGGTTGGTTGTTTAAAGCTTTCACACGGATCTAGAAATTCTTGGATGGCATTTTTAAATCTGCAACTCAAGTAATTGATTATGGTGGTTTTATTGTATATAACAACACGATTTAATATGATTGGATTAAAAATTTTTAAAATTCTATTGCGCATCTGACTATTTTTTCCAACAACACCACCTGTGAACAATTAATCATTTGATATACAAATGATCAAGGCTCGTCCATTTTCACTATTTTGTATAAGCCTTATAAGAGGATAATCTTAACTCTTTATAGGAGTTGCGATTCTATATCTTTTGGTATAGCTCTCATTGAGTATAAGTCATATTCTTAACAAACTAATTTAACAGCTTACTATTTCATGATGCTTTAGGCTTTGGAACATCAAATTATACAAGTTATAAACATAGAGTCAAATACTTACTCAAGACTTAGGTAATTACACAATGAATATTAAAAGTGAATTAATTTTATACAAATACACTTATTAATAGATTAATTGCACTTTGGTGTAGTCTAATATATCATCACCTCTATGCGATATATTTATGTCTCTACTTAAGAGTTGACTTGCACCATACGACCAAGAAAGCCATCTCCCCAATGGGATTTAGGTGACATAATAGTCTTCCTATGAGTTGTTTCTCACATTAACCCTATAGACTATGGATTATCAATTTAGACCACTATCTTAGAATGTTGTCCTCTTACATATAAAGTCCATTATATGTAACATTCTACGGTATAAACACAAGTAGTTAATGAGCCATATTTGCTTACATTTACTTTGACATGTAACTTAAATAAGGGTAGAGTAGCAATGATATAATGAAAAACCTCGAATATATAAAAATGTAAATAATTAGTTTAAATCATTGAAATACATTAGAGTGTCTTTCAACCTTATGGCATTGCTACAATATCTCACTTATCCTAAGGGAGTTAATGAGTCATGTCTCACATCTTATGGCCTCGACGTGCCTTTTAAAACTCCTAGGCACTAGAGTTTTACTAAAAAGATCAGCAAGGTTGTCTTCGGACATAATTTTGCAAATTTCAACAACTTTTCCCATCACCAGCTCTCATATAATGTGGTATTTCTTATCTATTTGTTTAGTCCTCTTATGATGCCTAGATTCCCTCATGTTTGCTACTGCCACATTATTATCACAATAAAGTGTAATGGGTTTATCACACTTAGAACTACCTCAAGGTCTCTAAAGAACTTGCGAAGCCAAGTCGCGTCTTTAGATGCGTTAGAGGTAGCCACATACTTAACTTTCATTGTAAAGTTAACCGTACAAGTTTGTTTTCTAATCTTTCATATAATTACACCTTCTCCCAAGAAAAATACAGAACTTGAAGTTAATTTCCTCAAATCCCTACAAGCTTGGAAGTCTAAATCAGTATATCTCATGGGTGTTAGGTCACCTCCAGAATATAAAATATATAATTCCTTGTTCTCTTTAGAGACTTAAGTATATGCTTTATAGTTTACCAATGCTTAGTTCTACGGTTCAACTAAAATCAAATTACAATACTAACCGCAAAACAGATATCTAAGTGTGTGTAAAGCGTAGCGTACATAAGACTATCCATAGTAGATACATAAGGGACTCTTTTCATACATTCTCTTTCTTTGAATGTTTTAGGATAGTCATCCAATGATAGAGTGAATGCCACCATAAAAGGTTAGGAAACCTTCTTCGTTTCTTGCATTGCAAACTTTTCAAAAATTGTTATTTATGTATGAAGCTTTAAACAATGCTACCTTCTTGTTCTTTCAATCCCTAAAAAGATGAATGCCTAGAACATAGCTAGCTTCTCCTAAGTTCTTCATGTCAAATTGTTGTGGCAACCATAGTTTGATCAACGATAAGTTTCCTACATCATTCCAATGAGTAGTATGTCATCGACATATAAGACTAGAAAGACCATTTTGCCTTTCTTAATACGTTTATAAACGCAAGGTTCACCAAAATTTTTCTTAAAACCAAATACTTTGATTGCTTGATCAAATCCTTCATTCCATGAGGTGGATGCTTGCTTTAATCCATAAATAAATCTAAGCAATTTGCAAACTTTGACTTTGTGGCCTTTCACTATGAATCTGTCTAGTTGCATCATAGAGATGCTTTCATTATGATGGCCATTTAAGATTATCTACTAGATGTTTATTCTCCAGATTTCATAATCAAGAGCCGTAGCAATGGAAATAAGAATGTGAATAGATAATAGCAATGCAATAAATGAAAAGATTTTATCGTAGTTGATTTTAGCCTTTTACGTTTATCCCTTTGCTATAGGTCCAGCCTTGAAGGTTTTGACTTTCCCTTCGGCATCCATCTTTCTCTTATAAACCTATTTACACTATATGGGTCTTATCCTTTTGGGAAGGTTTATAAGTTCCCAGATTAAGTTAGATTTCATAGAATCTATCTCATTGCTGATATCCTTTTTCCAATGCTTTGTATCAACATTACTTATGGCTTCATCATAGGTAATGGGATCATCATCATGTTATATGGCCCCAGATTGGTAAATTGGCCATCATACATGAAATTCAACTTTTTAGAAATTTCCTACTACAATAAAGCTCCTTAGGTTGTTGATTGTTTGCTTATCTTTTAACCAAAACTTGGACTAGGGTACAAGACTGAAATTAGTGGAGCAATTTTATCTCTTGACTATTCATTTTGAGCGTCACTTTACTTCGAGACTTAAAGTTATTCATGTGACTCTTCTTAAAAAAAGTTGCATGGGTTGAAATAATAACTTTTTGTTCCTTTAGGTTATAAAACAATTCTCCTTTTTGTTGTCTTAAGGTACACTAAAAACATGCATAGTTTTGAACATGTTTAAATTCCTTTGCATCTTTATCCAATACATATGCTGAGCACCCTTATAATTTTATATATCCAAGGGAGGGTTTCTTACCCTTCCATAAATTGTACAGAGCCTTAGGAGTCAATTTAGTTGGAGCTTATTTTAGAATATATCATGTCGTTTGTAATGCATGTCCCTAAAAGGATAGCTCTGAGTAACTCATCATGGACCATACCATATCCATTAAGGTTTTATTTCTTCTGTCAACGACACTATTCTATTATGGAATATGTAGTGTAGTCAATTGGGATAAAATCCCATTCTCTACGAGGTGTCTTAAAAGATCATTGGAGAGATATTCCTTATCTCGATCAGATTAAAGTGTCTATGGATTTACCCAATTGTTTTTCCACTTTCCCATGCTACTTTTTGAACTTGTTAAAGGTTCTACTTTTGTGGTGCATCAAATATACATATCTATATCTTGAGTAGTCATTAATGAAAGAAACATAGTACTTATATCCTGCTTATGCCTTAATGTTCATGAGGCCAGATGCATTAGTATGCACTATTTCTAAGAGATCTTCAGCTTTTGTACTTTTTGCTCCAAAAGATTTCTTGGTCATCTTACCTTCAAGGCAAAATTCACATTGGGATAGACATACTTCCTTAATGATTCTAGAAGACCATTCGTCACTAATCTTTAAATCCTTTCTTGACTAATATGGCTAAGTCTTAAAGGCCATAGTTATGCCTCAATAGAGTAACAAGTTTTTAACCTTTTAGAGTTATTCATTAATTTAGTGTCTAGCACTGAGTTCATCTTTGGAATGATTAAATAAAGATTACTATCCATCCATCCAGAATAGATAAAAGACCTATTTTTGTGAATGACAAAAGTTCTATTAAAAGATGCTGAATAGAAGTCTTTAATAAAACAAGCCATAGAGATAATGTTTCTTTTAAAACTAGGAATATAAAAGCAGTCTTTCACTCAAATAAATCTAAATTCATCAAAATAAAGATGTACGTCTCTCATTACTTTAGCCAATACTAAGCTTCCACTATCGATTCTTAACAAGAGGTTCCTTTCAAGCAGACTTCTCATTTCTTTGAACCTTTGCAAAAAGAAAAAAATAAACATGATTAATGGCTCTAGAATTAATGACTCAAGTGTCTTTTGAATCTTCCACCAAACAAGCTTCGATATATAAGAGATCTTTACCTTTCTTGCCCTTGGAGGCTAGGAATTCCTTGCAAGTATTCTTGAAATAACTCACCTTTCCACAATAAAAGTATTTTGACTTTTTAGGGTATTTAGGCTTCTTCTCATTTTTCTTTTTGCTTTTAGATGTAATAGGAATATGCGATTGGAAGCCCTTTGCTTCTTAATGATTTATTTCTTTTTTTGTTCCCAGAACCAGAAGTTGAAGCAATAGCCACATTTGCCTCTACCTTGGGTTGGTTGTCATCACTGAGTATAAGCTTATAGGCTTGTAACTCCCACCTGAGATTGATGAGACCTAACTCTTTGCTACCTAGATTGTATGAGGCCTAAAAGCTCATAAATCCTTAGAAAGAGTTTTAAACACCATCCTCATTTGTATGTTGTATTCCAACTCAGCACCATTTTCAATGGCCTAAATAAAGTACCCCATAAGCATAAGCATATGGTCCTTTACTGGAGTTCCTACCTTTTTCTTATAGTTATTAAACTCGTAATAGCAGATTGTTTAGCTAATTTGACTTGGCCACCAAATATGTCCTCTAAGTTATCTATGATCTGTTTAGCAATGACATAGCTTTCATGTTGCTTTTGCAAAACACTTGACATGCTTGCCAGCATATAGTAATGAGGTACATCATTGGACTATCTCTAACAAGTGTAAAGAGGGAAAGCCTCATTAGTGGATGTAGTTTAGGGAGGCCTAGGTGGGCAAGGTTCATTAAGGATGAACTTAGGTTTTTTCTCATTACAATTGAGAACAATTAATAGGTTTCTTTACTAGTCTTTAAAGTTATCCCTATTTAACTTGTTATCTGTGAGAATTTAAATAAGAGATGTGGGTGACAATTTTGAATTGAAGCAAGTAATTATATTTGAAACATTATACTATGATCAGGCAAATGTAAAATAGATATTTAACAAAATAAACATAAATAAATATGTTTCTACATGAAAACCTTTTGAAAACATGTAGTATTGCAACAATAAATTCTAGCATTTATTGCCTTAAGATACCGAGGGTTATTCATAAAAAAATTGCCAAAAACATGGATACCATCGAATTAGTATATGTTACCTTAAGTACTCTTAGGTGAAGATATATATTAATAACCATTTGTTCGACCACCAGTTTAACTAACAGAGCTCCTAGAGAGGTTAATACTTAACTATAACCATTATTTACTAAACTCGATCCATGCGCTATTCAAGTCATGGCAATATGATCTTAAATAGAATTTATTGCAACAATAAGTTCTAGCATTTATTGCCTTAAGATACTGAGGGTTATTCATAAAAAAATTGCCAAAAACATGGATACCATCCAATTAGTATATGTTACCTTAAATACTCTTAGGTGAAGATATATATTAATAACCATTTATTCGACCACCCATTTAACTAACAGAGCTCCTAAGGAGGTTAATACTTGAACTATTCTTGAGTGTACAACCATTATTTACTAAACTCGATCCATGCGCTATTCAAGTCATTGCAATATGATCTTAAATAGAACATGCCCAAGCATGTTTTCCATAAAAGAGATCCAACCTAGTATACTGATGGCGGTCGACTACCTACCAAGGGTTGTGATTAAGGCAGAACTGACACGAGATGTTACCATGCTTTCACATATAGATCAACAATGAAGGTCATGTGTTTAGTTTGAATCCTTATCCCACTTAATATTTTTTTAAAAGAATATGTAAGGTTTTGAAAAATATACATGATTACTATAAGTTTGAGTGCCATTCATCTATCCTATATGACATGTTATTAAATATATATATATATATATCCATCAATCATATTCATCAATTTATGAGAAAACATAAGAATAATAAATGAAAAAAAAATTAAATAGGCAGACCATGATCGCATCCTAGAAAACAAAAAAAATAAAGATATCAAAATTTCATCCAAAGCATACTTTAGGTCTTGAATTTTGCTCCATTTTGGGTGTACCAATTTTTATGAAATGACAGGAAATCCCAGGCTCATGCATATCGATATAAGCATAAAATTTAATCAGAAATAAACTTATGTAATAGAAATAAACAAGGAAACACTTGGATTTCCTTTAGATCTTAGGAAGAGAAGCACATGTGATTGGATTGCAATTTAAAATCTATTAGAAATCATACTTAATCAGAGACTTATAACTTTAAGTATGCTAATCCCTGCACGAATGCACTATGGGTTGATTACTACGATTTTTTCTTGAAGCCAAAAATAGCACAAGTGTCCTGCCTATAACGATGATCCACACGGATGCCTATTGGAGCCTTCATGAGGTTTGGTGATTCTCTAGCCTTAACCAAAAGATATATAGCTAGAAGATTTAGATCTGAAGTGATTTGAGAAGAATCCCTGTGTCATAGTGCTACAAAAGAGAGAAAATAGCTTCGTAGAAAAGTAATCATTTTTCATAGATGTAGGTAAATGAATTAAAAAATCCCAATTTTTTTTTATCTTAATTGGTTCTTTTAAGCTGGAAAACTAATTTTCTACCTTCGTTGTGATTAGAAATAATTTCAGATCGCTTAAAACCCATGTTTGCACTAAGGCACCCTTAGAGAAGTAGTTGTTTTGTGCAGATACCAAAAAAAAGATCCCAAAATTACAATTCTTGATTTTGGTTAATTCCACTATGATAGAAAACTAGTTTTCTACATTCATTGTGATCAAAAACACTTTGGAATCACTGGAATACCAATCGATGCATAAAGAGGCTTAAGGAAGCAAAGAGGTTGGCGAAATAGCCTTTGGAGAGGTTTAGGTTTGCCTAGGGTTTTTTGATAGCCAACTTTCTTCCAAAACACTTACTGTTATATATATAGGCCTCATGGACTAGGTTTAGTTGTTTAAGGAATGAATGAAACCCATTAAACAAGCCCTACAGGTGGCACCAACTTAGAGTGTTTTTTGGAGTCCAATTAAAACTATTTTAATTAGCTTGTCCAAGATTGGTCCCAAATAATAACTTATTAACATTTTAGCCTAATAGCACACCAAGAATGGCTATGCCATGCACCAAGCCCATTAGCAATCCCAACTTGGAGTAGTTCACAATTAAACACCGTTAACATGAGCCTAACCCCCTAATTTACATGTTAGATTAATTTAAATCATAATTAGATTTTCTAACCCAAGTAAAACGATTTTACTTCATGTAAATATTATTAAATAATTATCAAATAATTATTTAATTTTTTAAATATAATTATTTGGCTTTATTTAACAATATCCCTAAAACAATGTCTACAAATAGACATTGTCTTGATAAGACATTCTTATCTTTATTGCCATATTATGAAACCTCTAGTTAGATTATGAAATCTAATTTATGTCTTAAATAATTCTTAATTGAATTTATTCAATTAAATCCTCCTCATTATACCTTTTATTTAATTAAGTCCTACTTAACTAAATCTCAGTTTTAATCTAATAGATTATCTTATTGTGTAACCTTTTAGGCTTCCATCGTAACAACAATAAATATAATTACCCAATTAAGTATATTTATACTTATAGACCAAGATTGGCCTCTAGCAAGGCATCATGGCCACTCAGTATGACCTTTTAAGAAACCATTCAATAATTAGCCTTTCAATGTACTTCGGTCCTTTCACCAGATATTATTTCCTAGGGCTTTCAGTTAACCTCGTGCATTTAGAGAGACAATTTCTCTTAAATTAATCATGCATTGGCCAACAACTTTATCAAGTTAACCAAAGCCAAGAACATATGAGATATGTCTCTAATGTCATTCGAAGTAGTAAATTCTCTCTGGATCACTCATCCACCTTCATATGGTTTACGCCATAGCCAAAACCACTATACCATAAGCATCTATCTATTATGGACCCATTCATGATGGAATCAAAGCATGACACTCCCTATACAAGATAACCTAGTATCAAAAGTTTAAGGACTGATATACATGACTGACACATGAGAACATATTCCATTGGCACTTAAGTGACTTATACCAAAATGAAGTTCTCAACCAAGCCATGTTTAGTGAACTTGTTTCCATAAAACAAGCACCTATATGCTATCCCCAACTATCTTTATACTTTAACTTTAATGAGATCAAAATGTTGCATGCATCAAATGCATGGAGGCTTAGCATATGCTAGTCTTTGTGCATTGTCAATGCCCTCTCTTGACAATATGATGACTAGGAATGTTTTTAGAAACAAGGATCTTATCATCGTAACTCATTACTAACTTTGCAACGTCATTGTGTTTCATGGGTTCATATAATTAGTGCTTGTATGATTATCAATCACACCACTAACATAAAGGAAAACCTTGAATCATTAACATAAGTGATTGTTTTGCATTACTAACTATTATATGCCTCATTCAATCTGACTAGCTCTAAGGCATATGCTAATATCTCCCACTTACATTAAGCAAATCGTTAATGCATCCAATGCTGAACTTTTTCAATGAGCAATTGCATCTCAATTTAAACAAAACTTTAGTACTACTTTGAGTATATGTTTCGGTTACATTCATGATAATTTCATTATCAAAGTCATTATCTATTCGTATCAAAATGAGACCTAGATTCCTATCATATGGCTTAATTGTTACTTTAACAACTATTAGGAATCTTTTATTAGCTTGTACGCTAATGATCAAAATATAACTCCCTTTGTGAGCTTAAACGAAAGAGTTTATTTATGACCTGTATGGTATAAACATGCAATCTTCTCTAGTTTGGAACACTTTCCAAATATTTACATTTTAATGTCATGGCTATTTATCATTAAGTCAAATTATGATCTTTAACTTTTAAGGAATCATAAATGCCTCCAATTAAATCTTAATGTGTAGATTTAAGGGAATTGGATTTGAAAACTATTTTTGAATCCTTTAAGTTATAGGTCATTTATTATTCTCAATATTATTGCAAATAGTATGTTTGAGAATCATGTGATAATAACATAGAACAAATTCTATGATAAATGATTTATTCAATGAGGATTGAATCTAAGCTCGCCATCAAATGCCAGCAATCATCCTTAATTGGCCTGTAAATGCCAAAAATAAACATCTAATATTTATGAATAAATCAAGATTATGTTTCATAAACACTAATCAAGAAGGTAAGCTTTGATCAATATCAACAAGGTTGCCTTTATTTATGGTCCATCTTCATGACGCCATTTTTTTGGCCTTACAATATGTCTACATATTTAAGCACCAACTTTTAGGTGTCATATATCAAGAGAAGTGAATTAATCTCAGTGTATATAATATTCAAACTTCTCTAAGTTTCCTAATTTTGATTATTCCAAAATTTTCCCTACAAACTCTATTAATCTAGTTATCCATTTTGTTGGCATATTCTTTTATCTTCTCCACTGTCTTTCTTCAAAACAAAGTATATGGATAATGCATGGATTATTATCCATCTAAAATGCTTAAGTCTTGAAATACATCCTATCATATAAGGCCTGATTAGCTACCTTCTGACATCTTGCTTACGAATATTTCCTTAGGGATGTTGAAGCTCTTATTATGATTATCCTTATTGAACAATTCTTTAAGGTTTTAGATGATTTCATGAATTTAAATAGCATTTGCTCTTTTCGGAGCTCAGGCATCATACTAGCCATCATCACAATATAGCTTTATCAAGATTATTAACATGATCTTGATAGATGTTGTAGACACCTTATTTTGTCTGAGCGCATTTCTGCCATCCCAGGAATCAATTAAAGGATGATAGAATCAGAAGATAAAAAATAAAAACTAGGGGGTGACTGTTAAATGCCGTGTCACTAGGCATTATTAGGCAACACGATACTAGGAGAAATTTTTTTTAGAAAGGTCTAACATGCTTATGGGTCATATTAAAGAAAAAAGTAAAATGAGGCATCAAAGGCTATTTTTCACGGTGGCACCAGAGTCATTCAGATGAGTATATAGATTAATTTCCCACTGTTTATGACCAAGTTAAGGTTAATCAAGAAATCGCAGGTACGTGCAAGTTATGTTGGCGTATAAGTATTGATACGGGGCCTTTATGTTGCCAAAAACTTAAATTTTCATATGTAGTATCGATACAAGAGGGTTTGGTATCAATATCTAAAGTGGGGTATTGATACCTAGCATGTTTGTATCGATACAAACCTTGACAGTAGCTAAAGTTGTGATTTTTGGCAAAGTGTATTGATACACAAGCATGAGTATCGATATAAATCCATGGAGTATCGATACAGGCCTCTAAGTCTCTAGGCTGGAAACAATTTTTTGCTGTTAATATCGATACACACCTCATTGATACTCATGGGTAAAAATTGTCTTATGCATCGATACAACATGTTTTGTATTGACGCAAAGGCATTTTTGCCCAATTCGGATCGTTTTTCAATCTTCAAAAATTTGATTCAAACATGTTTTTTTTGCACAAGGAAACCATCATAAAACATTGCAAACCTTGACTTTAGGCCTATGATTAGATTTTAACCAATTTTAAGAACCCAAATAGCTAATAACAAGGGTCACTTTCATAAAATATACAATGGTAAAAGGGCATGTCAGTTATATCTTCAGTTGCAGGCTGTTACAGCCTTTATGCCCCTTTCTTAGCATGGCAGAACCAATAGGAAAGAGATCAGTTGAGTATGGTAGTTGGGGATGTCCCCTAGTACAGGAATGAGAGATAAAAAATGCCCTTGCTTTATCTCCTAAAGCATTGGTTGAGTATTGAATTTAGAAGGGGAAGGAGAAAAATAAAAAAGATTGCCATCCATTCCTAAAGAGCTCTCGAACAATCTAAAAAAAAATCCAACTATTCCCAAGAATCCCCCAGCAATCTCTAACCCTAAAAATCTCCTAAAAACACTGTTCCATTGCTTTTCACCCTCAACCTTCTTTCATTCCCGTAGTTCCCTTAAACCACCACCAAAACACCTTAAAAAGCTTAACCTTTCACACACTTTCACCCTCAAAACACCCTACCATCATCTATATTACTAGAAAGCTTTTTGCTTTCATTATTTTCTTGCTAAATAATAGCAAAAAGAGGGAAGGAACTAAGCTTAGAGTCACTACTGTAGGAAGGAAAAAGAATTCAAGCTTTTTGGTATATTTTCTACCTTGTTCCATACATTTTCTATTTTTAACATCTACATCATTTTAGTGAGCCCTTAATGCTGCCATGACCATCCTAAGACTCTCATGCATTATTGTTGCCTTGGTTGTGGTAGTCTTAGGATCTTGATGTTCTTGTGATGCCTTAATGTTACTTGGTGGGCCAAACTTCTACTCTTTCATTTTACCATCAAAACAGTCCCTTATTCATGCATTCTCTGACATATTTCATCTATTTTTCACAAGCTTAACACATGCTTGGTGTTCACCTTAACATGCTTTATGTATGTTCGTGCATTTTCTTGTGTTTTAAGGAGTCTCATGACATAAAAATGCTGTCTTGACAACTCCAGCCTGCATTCCTTTGTTTAAATATGTTCATATCATTTCCATACACCTTATTTGTCATCTTCTTACATTTTTGTCACCTATTTCCATCTCAAAATGTCATCTTTATGTGTTTGCATGTTTAGTCCAGGTGCATCTTTATGTATGTTGTATTTTGTTCATGACATCTCTATCAAATGCTTGCTTATTTTGTAAAAACTTGATTTCAAAGAAATCCCAAAGTTAAGTTCATACTACCTCCAATAGATAAAGAATAGCATGGATTTAATGTTTTCATAAAATTAGTCTTCCAATTCTGGGGGCAAATCAAATATTTCAGCTTTGGATTCAAGGTAAGATATGTTTAAAAATGCTGTTTTTCCAAGCAAAATGACCCTTTTAGTTGAAAAAATATACTAAGCCTTGATATTAAGTTTAATGCCTTCATGATGGCATAGTCAATAGGCTGTTTCATCATCCCAAACTACTCAAAGATTGTGGAATGAACTCGTGATGCTCGTGTCATTCTTCCCCCGTGCTTTGGATGTTTAAATGTCCATAACTCGAGTTTGACCCCTAAGAAGCCCGAAAAATCAAATAATCCCCTTTTTTTGCTCTGGCAGCATTGTAATCTAAATTCAAAAATTATTTTCGAACCATAAAGGACTTTCCTAGATTTTTTTTTATATTTTTCCCTTAAAGGTTGTCAAAATACCTTTCCAATGGTGTTTTATTCGCCTTTAGATCATCTTGGTTGAGGGAATTATGATTTTTCGAACCTTTGCTGTTTAGAACCCCCAAAACCAGTGTGCGATATTTTGTTTGGGCAATTTTGGCCTATCAAATTATTTTTCTAAAATTTTTAAATATATTTCCTAAAAACTTCATGAAATATCCTTTCTGAAAAGACATTGTTCAAGATCTAATGTAAGCCCGAAACAATTTTTCGGAGTCCATCACACATTTTTCCTTATACATGATGCTAGTTTTGAGATAGACCTAACTTTAGAAATTAATTCCTCTTAGAAAGTGATTTTCTTGGATTTTTGGAATATTTTTAAATTAAATCTTATCGAGTCCTCTTTCCAGCGATACCTCATTCACCCCTTAAAACCTTTGGATGAACCTAGAATATATTCGAGAAACAAAAGGACATAATGTTGCCTTTTATTTTAACTTAATTTCCGCAACGCCTTTATAGAGACATTCGAATGTCTCGAAATTCATCCGATTGGTTCTTTTACAGCACAAGCCCTTTAGACTCAATTACGGCTTAAGACAAAAATAAATCTTGTATAAATCTTTGATCTCATATTTCCAAAAACTTAAAAATAAAAGAAAAAAAACCTTTTCTTTTAAAACATAAAAAATTTTCATCTTTGGGGATACTCCAACCCGGTTCTTCATTAAAAAACTTAAATTTCCTCTTTATTCCTAAATATTTTCATAATTTTGTCTTTGAAGATACTTCAACCCCACCTCTTCGAGGGATACTCTGGCCTCACTTTTACTTAAAAAAATTCAAAAATTTTCTCTCTTCCGGATGCCCTGAATTGTTTTGATTAAAATCATTTTTGTCTCGCAAATTACCATCGGATCCAAACTCGTGTCTAAATTATCATCCCGATTATTCTTCAATGATCGAAGATAATTATAAGACACATTTCAATCGTCCCTCCTTTTTTTGCTCTTTTATTTGTGATTGTTTGTTTATGATATTATTATATTCTTTGCCTCTTACTAACATGTTTCCTTTTTGTAGTGATTATCATGCATTCATATTTAAAATTTGTTTTCCAATAAAATTTACATGGAAATATTCCTTGTTGGTATCTCTCCAATGCCTAATATGGAATATCCAAATTCTTAAAATCCAATCCTGACATTATTTTCATAAAAAAATCCCTATGTTCCTATACCTCTGAGGTGCATAAGTGATCTAATTTTCTTTTTTAAAAAAATCGGATCTACAATTTACAAAACCTTATGCATTAAAGGGGATTATTTCTAAATAATGACCAAATAGAATAGATTAAGCCTAAATCGAAGGAAGACATGTTAGTAAGTACCAATTTCAGGCATTATAAGGGCACTAATCCTTCCCTCCCAAACCCAACTAATGAATCTCTAGACTTTGTAAACCTTGAGATCAATGTTTGGAGTTTTGTAACTTGGAATGTTGTTTCCAATTGGCATCTAACCCTACATAGCCCAAAATGATCGGTGGTAACTCTAAGTTTACGATTACTTCATGTGACCATCTGAGACTGGTTGGATAAGCGATTTGCTCGATGGTCTCTCCCCTTCATCTACTATGCCTAATTTAAATCCCTATCATGGGATAATTCAAAAGCTCGACCACGACCAACTGTCGTATATTTTTAAGTCGAGCGCGCTAAGCCCTTCGGATAGTCTGAAGTTTTAAAAGCATGGCACATGGCTACAGCTTGTTGACCCTATTTGGGACTTAGAGAGTTAAGCCTATGGCTAGCTATTTTTTACTCGGTTCTTGGTTCTTCAGGCTTTATAATTATTTAGATATAATTCCCTTGTATTTTATTTATTAATATCTATTTTTTATGTTTTGTCTTATGATTGTTAGGGATTATTCATTCCAAAATAAATAGTGACTTGAATAAGTATGGTAATATGGGAGTAAAACAAAAACGTTTGACTGTTTCCTTGGCACATATTGTGCACTTGCATTTGCACTAGACTCCCACCAAACACCATGGTATGGTTAGTATTCTAATTATTAGGAGGAAGTGAGCCATCCGCCTTTATGAGTAATCCTCCGTACAGGCATGGCAAGGCCTTTTAGGGTGAAAATTACCTATATCTCTCATGAGTACCCCTCTACATTTGCATAGAAAAATACATCCACTGGATCAAACCTGTTGTGTCAAACCCTTGATGGGCCTAGGATCGAGATGCCTTTTGCAGCCCTTACCGGACGGAGAAGCAATTTGGATACCAAATTAGGTGTCAACTTAAACCCATATAGTGAACCCTACAAGCTAAACAATGTCAAACCATACCAGATTGATGTTAGAAAACCCGAAGAGTAGGATCACCTAGGGAAACATTTCTTACCTTTACTTCTATATACCATGGTTACATAAGTGATGATGGGTGAATATTGTCACCCGCATTTGTCATTTTTATTTGCATGATTATTTTTTTAGTATATATTGTTATGTTGATAGCAAATCCTCTTTAATAAGTGGGTGATGACAAACGAATGCCATTACTTGCAATGCCATCTTAAAATAGTTGTATCTGACCAAAATAAGCTATTGTGCTATCCAAACGATGGCTTAACATTTATTCGCTGTGGATATTGACAAATGAACGTCACCACTTAATTGGTCAGTCTGGTCCTTGTAAGGTATTGTGTCACCTTGCTAAAGGTGATTTTAACTTAAACACGTTGTTAGGCTATTCTTTTTTTTCTTCAATTATTATGTTCGCTTTTAGGCATTATACTGCCTACTATCCTGGCAATTTTGTGATTTATTTTTGTTGTTTCTCTTCTTCTTACCTATATTCTCTAACCCTGTACTACCTCATTATTTCACATTTATGTGATATACATAATTGTTTGCATCAGACATGTGGAGACAATTGACATCGGGAAATGGTGAGTTGACACTGTAGTGCCTAAAGGATCTCCACTCCATTAGCATCATATTTCCATGATAAGTTTTGGGGCATGATTCGTCTATTCTACAATGACCAGTGCTATAGGGACGTATCATAGTGAATTTCATACATTGCATCAACTACTACTAATATTGTTTGCAATCCTAAAGGAAGATTCCATGATAACATTTTCATGCTTATGACATTTTTATATACCTTACATTAACATCTTTATTGCACTCATTTGCATACATGCATGCATAATTCCATGCCTAATTCATGGACTTGAGGGTGTAGAATGGTGACCAGCATGAGTACCATAAGTTTTCTAAAAAAAAGCTTTATTTTTCCTTGGGAGGTATCAAAGGAAGACTGATATGTTAATCATGGGAGATGAGTACTCGGCTAGAACTGAGAGAGTGGGGCTCATGCATAAAGAAGATCAAGAGTGTATGCTTTATAAAAATAAGAAACTGCAAGCCCAGATAACTGTGTTGATGAAGATGGTATCAAACTCTATAAAAAGAAGGGGGCATGAATCTAACTGCAGCAACTAAGCATTCCAGATTTCATGGGGCAAGTACTAAATCTTTACCGGGTCATCCGTTATTGCTCGGTCTAAACCCTCAAGGATTGAACATAAAATGTTTCTTGCAACTTAAACTTAAGCATTATGTGATTTCCAGTCAATGGCAAACCAAAAAACGATATGCTCAAGTATGTGAAGTGAGAAAAGAGTAAAATGGAGAACTAAGGCATGGCTTGAAAAAATAATAATAAGAAAAATGAAAAATAAAAATTGAATGCAACATCATGTGATTAAAAGGTCCAAAATGTTTTTAAAGGAACTTTATCTGAAAAATGGTTTTTTAAGTTCACATGGTCATGTTTGAGATGAACAATGGATATCTTTCATCATCCTCTCTCAAATTAGAGGAACTTCCCCTTTTACTACCCATTTAAGCCTAATGAATTCATTTTTTTAAAACCCTGATCAAGGATTACCTTTCACATTTGAGGGCAAGGAAAACTTGTTTAAGAAGTATAAGGGACAGATATCCCACTCTATAATTTTGAGAATGCTTAACATCAAGAGGCAAATAGGAAATGTACCAAACTCTAAAATTTCCTCCAATGATGAAAAATAAAAGAAAAAAATCAAAAAGAAAAAAATCAAAAGCAAAATCGAGATCAAGAAAAGGGAATAGAAGATCAAGAAACAAAAACATGGATGCCCTCACAAAATTAAATGATCCCTGATCTAATCATCTTTAAATGCCATATTTTTGGACTTTATACCCTTTTATTCAAAACCATGAACCTTGACCTTCATTATGGTCCTTAAAAAGTCTATTTCGATCAAACATGGCCATATAAACTAATAAACCCATTCTTCGAGAAACTGTTCTTTTGATAAATTTAAGGCTTTCTTAGTAATCATGATGATGCAATCAAACATAAAAAAAGAAATGAAAAATGGAAAGATTGAAGCTTTCGGATGAAAACCCAAATGGTAGTCCAGAGTAAAACGATGAATTTTCAATGCCACTCATAGGATGACCAAGATCTTGATAAAGGAACCACCATTCTAAAGAAATCCATGAACATCTCCAAAATGTCATCTTTAGAGGGATTAGCTCTTAGAATTCATTCCTCACCTTTCTAGATCAGGCTTATAATCATCCATCATGGCCAATCCTAGTGTCGATCAAATTATCAATGGTGAAAGGCTTAAAAGAAGCTCAAATTTGTTTGGCTTTTAAGGAATTCACAAAGACTGGTCCTTTCGTGAGCCTAAAAAAATAAGTAATTCATTTCACCTATCCTAAAACTTTCCTGAAAAGGCCCAATTGCCGTTCAAAAAATCTTTTAACCATAGATCAACAGTATTTAAGAGACTTGAATATCACGCTAACTTGTGGATTTTCATCAAATGAACATTTTAAGCAAAAAAGATAATAGCCTTTCCAGTCATGAGGTAAAACAGGATTGGAAAGCAAAAAAGACAATAGCCTTTCTTAATCAAAGAAAAAAACCATCAAGGAAGGTTAAAAAGATTCAAGAAGAGCCAGCTGCAGTCTCAACCTTTACACCTTTTGTGATCATACATGTCATCCTTCATATGCATCATCATATAGGTATTCGAGTATCACTCATCAACATAAACT
Organism: Adansonia madagascariensis; assembly: GCA_038381835.1. NCBI lineage: Eukaryota > Viridiplantae > Streptophyta > Magnoliopsida > Malvales > Malvaceae > Adansonia > Adansonia madagascariensis. The sequence goes on from JBBYHL010246116.1 coordinate 45,787, forward strand.
TCACTCCAAGCTTAGTATCGATAACGGTTAGTCTTTGTGTTTGAACTCACAAGCATCAGCACTCATGTGAACATGAATACTAACATTCTCATGCATTCTTACCCACCTATAGTCACCCTTATGCGCACCCTTATTTAGAAGCATTTTGCATTTAGGTGCATCCTTATTTACAAGCATTCACACTCGCATGCACCCACATTCATGCGTTGACACACATGTATATTCTCCTTTATACTAAGCATTTTTACTCATGTACCTGTGCTCTCACATGTATCTCACTTGCCTGTATTCACACTCATCTGGAATCTTATCTATCTTCGCACTCATGCTCGCCTTAGTCTACAAGCATTTGCACTCACGTGCATTTTCATTGCACTTTGTACATTTTTGCTTATGCATTCAAGCATTCGTATTCATGTGCATTTTTGCTCACATTAAGGAGCACTCGGGGGCACCCATGTTATAAGCATTTGTATTCACATGCATTTGCATTCTAGCACATTTGTATTCCTAAACATTTACCACGTCACCTTGCATGTATATGCATCACTCCATGCACATGGGTATATTGATATCAAGCATTGCTATTAACTTACTTGCATAACATGGCATTTATGACTAGAAATGACATTCATGGCATACATCATGAAGTCTCTCTTGAGAACATTCCCAAAAACCTTCAAAGCATCTCTTGAGGATATTTTAGCAAAACTTTTAAAGCCTCTCTCGAAGATATTTTTAATGTTTTCCAAAGCCTTTATTCGGGATATTTTACCTAAGCTTTCAAAGCTTCTTTTGGGGATATTTATAAAGTTTTCCAAAGCCTCTCTTGAGGACATTACTTTAAAAAGAACCTTCAAAGCCTCTCCTGAGGATATTTTACCAAAGGTTTGAAAGCCTCCCTTAAGGATATTTTCGATCTTTTCTAAAGCCTCTCTTGAGGATGTTTCATAAGGAAAAAAAAAACTCCATAGCCTATCTTGAGGATATTTCAACAAGAACCTTTAAAACCTCTCTTGAGGATATTTTACTAGAGCTTTTGAAGCCTCTCTTGAAGATATTTTCAATGTTTTCCAAAGCCTTTTCTGAAGATATTTCACCAAAAGAAACTCTATAGCCTCTCTTGAGGATATTTTCAAAGTTTCCTAAAGCCTCTCTTAAGGATGTTTCATTAAAAACTTTCAAAGCCTCTCTTAAGAACGTTTTTCATCAACCAAAATTTTGAAGACTCTCTTAAGGATATTTCAAAAGTTTTCAAAACCTCTTTTGAGGACATTTCATTAAAAGCTTACAAAGCCTCTTTTGAGGGTGTCTTTTATCAATCAAAATTTTAAAGCCTCTTTTAAGGATATTTCAAAATTTTTCCAAAGCTTCTCTTGAGAACATTTCATTAAAAACTTTTAAAGCCTTTCTTGGGGGCGTCTTTCACCAACCAAAATTTTGAAGCCTCTCTTGAGGATATTTCTAAAATTTTCCAAAGCCTTTCTTGAGGACATTTCATCAAAAACCTTCAAAGCCTCTCTTAAGGATATTTTACTAGAGCTTTCAAAAACTCTCTTGAGGATGTTTTCAATGTTTTCCAATGCCTTTCTTGAGGATGTTTCATTAAAAACTTTCAAAGCCTCTCTTGAGGACATTTTCACCTTATCATTCAAAGCCTCTGGAAATCTAGAGTAAGATTGACAAACTTCAGGGCGAAAGGCTAACTTATTAAACTTATAAAAGAATAAACAACCCAAAAAGGCCTAAATTGATCACCTGATTAGGCCTTCAAAATCATCATCTTTGCATCATTAGACAGGCACTTGTATCCCCATGTATTTTGCAACATTTAACATCCTATAGGTACCAGTTCCCATATACAGAAGTCAAATTTGTAACAAACCTAAGGTATAATTTCCTATTTTTGAAAAACCTTGAAAGGCCTTAAGTAATTATGTTTGACCTTATGAGCTCATCAAAAATCATCCAAGAGTGGTATCTAGACTTATTTTCTTATAGTTTTCAAAGAGCAAGACATTTTTCTTACCTACCATAAAGCCCACACAAGCTCGTGGCGCTTGTTTACCTTAGTCCACGAAGAATTAGATGCCATTTCTTACCTACCAAAGCCCACACAAGTTAGTGGCACCTATCTACCTTAGTCTACAAAGAGTTGGATGCTTTTTCTTACCTACCATAAAGCCTAGGCAAGCTAGTGGCACTTGTTTACCTTAGTCCACGAAGAGCTAAATGCCTTTTCTTACCTACCACGAGGCTCACACAAGTTGTTGGCACCTATCTACCTCAGTCCACAAAGAACTGAATGCTTATCGAGTCAAAGCCCACACAAGTTGGTGGCATCTATCAATATTAATCCATAAAGAGTTGGATGCTTATTAAGTCAAAACCTATACAAGTTGGTGGCACCACATTAACCTACATCAAATCCCATATAAGCTAGTGGCATCTATCTGGCATTAAATTGAAAAAAAAACCTAGTAGGGAGGCCAAACCCTACGAAACTCATTGAACTTTTCTTTGTTGCAAATATATTCGGTCTATCTCGATTTAATCCTAAATAGCTTTTTACTTATCTCCAAGCACATGGAACCATCATCCTACCTGAACCAAATGGTGTTTATTCTTTTTTGCCTTGTTCCTAAACTTAGCAACAACCAAGAGAAATAGCTGTAGACACCTTATTTTGTCCGACCCCATTTCTGCTATCCTAAAATTTAATTGAAGGATGATATGATCATAAGATAAAAAAATAAAAACTGGGGGCGACTGCTGGGTGCCATGTTCCCAGGCACTATTAGACGACATAGTGCTAGAGGAAAATTTTTTAGAAAGGTCTAAAATGCCTATAGGTCGTATTAAAGAAAAATGTAAAATGAGGCATTAAAAGCCATTTTTCATGATGTCACCAGAGTCATTTAGATGAGTATACATATCAATTTCCCACTGTTTTATGACCAAGTTGAGATAAATCGAGAAGCCACAGATAGGTGCAAGTTATGTTACTGCATAAGTATTGATATGAGTCCATTACATCGCCAAAAACTTGAATTTACACATGTAGTATCGATACAAAATGGTTTGGTATTGATACCTAAGGTCGGGTATCGATACCTAGCATGTTTGTATCAGTATAGACCTTGGCAGTAGCTAAAATTATGATTTTTGGCAAAATGTATCGATACACAAGCATGAGTATCGATACAAATCCATGGAGTATCCATATAGGCCTTTAAGTCTGGAGATTGAAAATATTTTTTTGCTCTTAGTATATTATATCGACACTCATAGGTAAAAATTGCCTTATGTGTCAATACAACATGTTTTGCATCAATATACCACGACATTTTTGCCTAGTTTGAACTATTTTTAAGCTTTCAAAAATTTGATTCAAGCATGTTTTTTTGCACCAAGAAACCATTATAAAACAATGCAAACTTTGGCTTTTGGCCTATGATAGGATTTAAACCAATTTTAAGAGTCTAAATAGCCAATGACAAAGGTTACTTTCATAAAATATATGGTGGTAAGAAGGCATGCTAGCCGTATATTTAGTTAGAGGCTGTTACAACTTTTCTGCCCCCTTTCTTAGCATGGTAGAACCAATAGAAAGGAAACCAGCTGAGCATGGTTGCTGGAGATGTCCACTAATACAAGAATGAAAGATAAAAAATGCCTTTGCTTTGTCTTCGAAAAGCATTGGCTGAGCATTGGATTTAAAAGTGGCAGGAAAAAAAAAAGAAAACTTGCAAACAGTCTCGAAAAACTCCTCAGCAATATAAAAAAGCTCTAGCTATTCCCAAGAATCCCCTAGCAATTCTAGCCCCAAAAATCTCTTAAAAACACTGTTCCATTACTTTTCACCCTTAACCTTCTTCTATTCCTGTAGTTCCCCTAAACCACCTTCAGAAAACTTTAAAAACTTAACCTTTCACACATTTTCACCTCAAAACACCCCACCATCAACCATATTACAAGAAAACATTTTTCTTTCATTCGTTTTTTTCTAAATAATAGTAAAAAGAGGGAAGGAACTGAGCTTAAAGTCACTACTTAGGAAGGAAGAAAAGTTCAAGCTTTTTGGTATATTTTCTACCTTGTTCCATATGTTTTCTATTTTTATCATCTACATCATTTTAGTGAGCCCTTTATGCTGCCATGACCATTATAGGACTTTCATGCATTACTGTTGCCTTGATTGTGGTAGTCTTAGGATCTTGATGTTCTTGTGATGCTTTGATGTTTCTTAGTAGACCAAACTTCTACTCTTTCATTCTGTCATCAAAATAGTCCCTTATTTAGGCATTCTCTGACGTATTTCATCTATTTTCACTTGCTTAACAAATGCTTAAATGTTCACCTTAACATGTTTTATGTATGTTCATGCATTTTCTTGTGTTTTAAGGAGTTTTATGACATAAAAAATGCTATGTTGATAACTTCAACCTGTATTTCTTCATTTAAATATGTTCATATCATTTCCATACACCTTATTTGTCATCTTCTTACATATTATCACCTATTTCCATGTCAAAATGTCATCTTTATATGTTTGCATGTTTAGTCCAAATGCATCTTTGTGTATGTTGTATTTTGTTCATGACATCTACGTCAAAATGGTTGCTTGTTTCCCAAAAACCTGATTTTCAAAAAAATCCCAAGTTAAGTTCATGCTACTTCCAATACATGAAGAATAATATGGATTTAATATTTTCATAAAATTGGTCTTTCAATCTTGGGGGCAAATCAAATATTTCAACTCCGGATTCATGGTAAGATAAGTTTAAAGATGCCATTCTTCCAAGAAAAATGACCCATTTTAGTGAAAAAATATACTAAGCCTTGATCTTAAGTTTAACATCTTCATGATGGCATGTCAACAGGTTGTTTCGTCATCCCAAACAACTCTGAAATTATAGAATGAACTCATGATGTTTGTGTCATTCTTCCCTTGTGTTTTGGATGTTCAAACGTCTATAACTCGAGTTTGACCCCTAAGAAACTCGAAAAATCAAATAATTCCCGATTTTTGCTCTGGCAACATTGTAATTTGAATTTAAAAAATTATTTTTGAACCACAAAGGATTTTTCTAGAATTTTTTGATATATTTCCCTTAAAGATTATTGAAATACCTTTCCAACGGTGTTTTGTTCGCTTTTAGATCATTCCAAATGAAGGAATTATGATTTTTCAAGCCTTTACTATCCGAAACCCTTGGACCAATGTGGTATACTCTATTTGGGCCATTTTGGCCCATCAGATAATTTTTTTGAAAAATTTAAATATTTTTCCTAAAAACATCACGAAATATCCTTTCCAGAAAGGCATTGTTCATGATCTAATATTTTTGGATAAGCCCGAAATGATTTTTCAAAATCTATCATGCACTTTTCTTTGTACATGCTGCCAGTGTCGAGACAAATCTAACTTCAAAAATTAATTCTACCTAGAAAGTGATTTTTTCAGATATTTGAAATATTTTTACATTAAATCTTATCAGGTCCTCTTTCCAACGGTACCTTATTTACCCCTAAAGTTTTTTGATGAACCCAGAATAAATTCAAGAAAGGAGAAGACACAATGTTGTTCCCTATTTCAACTCAATTTTCGAAATGCCTTTATAAAGACATTCGAATGTCTCGAAATACATCCGGTTGGTTCCCCTACAACACAAGGCCTTTAGACTCGAATTAAGGCTTAAGACGAAAATATATCTTGTACAAATCTTTGGTTTCATATTTCCAAAATTTTTTTTTTAAAAAAAGAATCTTTTCTTTTAAAACATAAAAAAATTTTGCCTTTGGGGATACTCTAACCCCACTACTCTGAAAAGATACTCCAACCCCATTCTTCAGAAAAAAACCTAAATTTTATCTTTATTTCTAAATATTTTCATAATTTTATCTTTAGGGATACTTCAACCTTGCCTCTCCGAGAGGATACTCTAGCCCTGCTTTTACCCAAAAAAATCTAAATTTTTTCTCTCTTTCGAATGCCTTGGATTGCTTTTATTAAAATCCTTTTTGTCTCGCAAATTACCATCGAATCCAAACCCATCTCTAAATTATCATCTCAGTTATTTTTCAATGATCAAAGACAATTATGAGACACATTTTGATCGTCCCCTTTTTTACACTATTTTGTTTGTGATTGTTTGTTTATGATATTATTATATTCTTTGTTGTCTTACTAACACGTTTCCTTTTTGTAGTAATTATCGTGCATTTAGATTTAAAATTTGTTTTCCAATAAAATTTATAAGGCAATGTTTTATGTTAGTATCTCTCTAGTGCCTAATATAGAATATCTATATTTTCAAAATCCAATCTGAACATTATTTTTATAAAAAAATCCCTATGTTCCTCACACCTTCGAGGCACATAGGTGATCTAATTTCGTTAGAAAAAACCTAATCTACAATTTACAAAACCTTATGCATTAAAAGGGATTATTCCTAAATAATGACCAACGGAACTAATTAAGCCTAAACCAAATCGAGACATAGTTGTAGGTACCAATTTCGGGCGTTGTGAGGGTGTTAATCCTTCCCCATGCTTAACTAACTCCCGAACCCAACCAATGAATCTCTAGACTTTGTAGACCTTGAGATCAATGTTTTGAGTTTCATAACTTGGAATATTGTTTCCAATAGGCATCCTATCCTGCCTAGCCTAAAATGATCAGTGGCAACTCCAAGTTTATGGCCACTTCATGGTGACCATCTAAGACTAGTTCGATTAGCGATTTGCGCGATGGTCTTTCCCCTTCATACTACTATGCCTAATTCAAAGGCTCGACCATGACCAATCATCATATATTTTTAAGTCAGGTGCGCTAAGCCCTTTGAATTGTCTAATATTTTAAAGGCATGGCTCGTGGCGACAACTGCCCTTAACCTAGTAAGCTATTCATAGATATGCCATTCAATGTAGGCCTTGTCACTGGAGTCTAGCCCATTAAACTTATCAACATCATGTATTCTACTTAGCAATAGTTTATCAATCATGTAATGTTAATATCCATGATGAATCAAAATATTTTGTAATTAATAATTTGCAATTTCAATCATTAATACGGTTTTATAACTTATCCTTATTATTTTATCAACATTATAGCCCTTAAGTATAATACAAGAAGTTCAACATTTGAATCTTTTTAATAAGCTAGGACCCTTTTCATTCTTTCATGACATTGGGGACAGCCTACCAAACCATGGAAGAACTAATTAGGTAGGTAAAATAGCTTACTAATCGCATCTCTATGCAACTTCTAGATTAGTTAGGTGGTAACTCTTTACCTAAATATATCATATGCATTTCACTAAACCCTAAATAGGCTAGTAAATAAATTTTTAAATCTTTTTTTCATGTACAACTACAAAAAAATGGAAACTTAAACAAACCCTATGTGGTGATGATAGACCTCATCTAATTACATACCCAAAAACCTTAAATACAACTATTCTAAATTCTGAGGGACTGTGATTGGCAAAATTAGCATAATATAAATACACATATAATTTCATGATAACAACATAATAGAAACCCTAGAATGCCAACTCTCTAGTAATTAAATCCATACATAATTAAAGAGAATTTTTTATTATAACATTTATGCATATGGCATAATCATAACCTTGCTCTTATATTACTTGTGAGGAAAAAAACTTATAGTGGGGCAGTAAAATTTAAAAATTTTTTAATTTAGATGAAACTCATTTGTGTTGCCATATACAATAACTTATCACAATCAACTGACGTTAGCTGTTGATCCATCTGCACTGTCTAAGGTTCCCAAGGAAAGATCTGTGTGACAGCTTCAACCAACTAGCCTTCTCCACTATTCTTTAATTCCCAGATAATTGAATATGTGGGCATTCCTTATCTTGATTAACTCCAATTATATGGCTAGATTTTTCTTTAAGACCATCTTGAGTCGTTGGATCTATTGCACAAGATGGAATGACTATAAATCGTAATGTTGGCACAATGGTCTCAACTGAAACTCAAAGCACTGGCATCTATTTTATACCAAATAATCTAGTGGTCTTTAACTTGAATGCAATTAGGTTAAAAGGATTTTACTTCCTCCCTAAGCATCCATTGGCCGGACATCCTAAGATATTGCCAACCATATTTTCAGCCAACCTTAGTGTAGTGTAGACACAAATTTGGCTAAATACATTTAGGGAATTGGCTTAGTTTAATTTGAATCCTTATTTAATTCAAATTAAACTAATAATTTTATTTACTTAGATAATTTAGACAAGATTATTTAGATATTAAATTAATTATATAAACAATTAATTCATCCATATCTATTTAATTTAAATTAATTTTCATATTTTCCAAAAAATAAATATAATTAATTTAAATTACTAATTCTTGTATTAAATAAATATTTACTTAAATTAAATGTATATCCTAAATAAATAATACAAAAAGATTATCTTTTACCATTTACTGAAGAAAATGCCTACACCCCTAAAGAAGAGTGTATTAGCATGCTACTTCACCATATGAAGAATCTATAGACTTTGAGTAATTTGATCAATAACCATCCGTTAAGGAATTATGTAGGCTAGTGAAAAGAACCAACTGAACATACATAATTAGGCTATAATAATCCATATAATTAAATATTCTATACCAAATAAATAATCACACAATTTTTAATCTTAAAGTCATATCACTAAAGACATAAAACTACATTCCTAATTATATGTTGTATTATTTAAGCTTATGAATAGCCTTAGTCCAATAACCTTGAATCCGTTTTACCTACTTGATCACTTTGTCTTAAAGTTCCATTATACTCCTTGTATAAAAAAGATTGTTCACCACATATGAACAATTAAACATTTTATATACAAATGACTAAGGCCTCATCCATTTTCACTATTCTGTGTAATGCCTTGTAAGAGGATAACCTTGACTAAAAGGTAGGATGTAGCCGCTTTCTCTTACATAACAAAGAACGATTCAAGGTTGTCATTTTTGTTAGTATATGCCTTAGAGCCAATTGGCTTGGATAAAGCATATATTAGTTAATAATGCGAACCAATCACTTAGTTTAGTGATACAAGGTTTTCCTTCATGTTAGTAGTATGAATGACAATCATAAACTACTAACTAGATGAAGCTTATAAAGCACATTCAGCCTTGCAAAGGAATTGTAATGAGTTACAATTATGGGATCTTTATACAATAAAGCTCTGTTCCTAAAACAATTCCTAGCCATTGTATTACAAGGATGGGGCCTTGGCAATGCTTAAAGACTAGTGTTGGATAGCCATTAGAGCTTTGTGAAGGTTCCAAAAACAATTTGTGTGGGTTATTGTTAGAGATAGGACGCTTATGGTGCTTGTGGCCCCAATGAAAGATTAAAATAACCAAGCTATGGCAACAATCATGTAGGGATGGCACACTTAGAGTACGAGTCTCAAAATAGGTAAGACTTCTATCAGATCTATGTTTTAAATTTCTATCTGACCATATGTAGATCTCAACTCGAAGATCTTAAGGAAATCCTAGTATTCCACTATTTGTTTTTTGTTGTGCATGTTTAATTTGATTAAAAAATTGATTCCTATTTTGATATATATGAACACGAACTTCCTAATAGCATTCTCACTTAAAAGTTTCCTTAAAATACTACCTGATTGTAGTTCCCTTATAATTTTATCTTCAGAAAGTTTTTTAAACTTATTTTATAACTTTAACTTTTACACAAATAGAACAAATATTTTACACACATTAAGTTCTATTAAAAATTTATAACAAGATGTATAAATGTTTTGATATTGAAACTTTTTTCTAAACCTACCATCAAGCTAATATAATTTAGAAAAGTTTCTTACCTAATTCCTTTTAGAAAACTACTTTATCGTAGTCCCTTAAAATGTCATTTTTGAAAAGATTTCAACTTATTTTAACATATTTTAATATAAAAAATAAGTATTAATAAAATAAATAAAAATAATAATTAAAATAAATGGAACCAAAATTTAAGAAACAAATAAACAAAATATACAACACATAATTTCCAAAATATAAAATAAACAATCAAATAAATGATTAGCAATAAATTAAAACTAATAAAGTAATTAATAAAATAAAAAAACATTAAAATCCAATAAGAGAATTAAAAACATGTAAAATTAAACTATAATACCAATAAAAAAGGATAAAATATCATTGTTTAAAAAAACTAAAAAATCAAGTTGGCATGTGGATCCCATGACTTTGATTCAACCAATGCTATAAAGTTTTCATGTCAATACCAGAAAATGCATTTGTTCACCATCGTCTTTATTGTTTATCATCGGTTGGCCCAGGTGGTGGCATCCAAAAATTCACAAAATTCCTCCCACAACGTTCTTTCAACCTCCTAAAAGTGAATATCAAAATGAATTTCCTAAAATAAGTCTTGAGAAACCTGGATATAAGTTTGAAACTATAGCTTGTAACCCTAAAAACTCACTGGTGTCTGTCAAATGGTTGCCAAGATCTATGCTCTCATTTTTTGGATTTTAAAAAAGCAACCTTGGACTCAAAACCCTAAAAATCATTATTTTTTGTGTTTTCTATAATTATGTTTATGTTTGCTATGTTTCTTGATTGCTGTTGTGTTTTTTCTAGTTGGTTTTGTTATTTTCATAATTGAATTCCTGAAAAAGAATTTCCATTTGTTTTAAATTCAATCTTAATTTCCCTAACCATTTTCTAAGATTGAAGAGATCTTTTCAATTTAAAATTCTTACATATTAAGCTTATATTTTTATTCAAATTATTATTATAGATAGCTAATTTTGTTCAGGCCTATTAATCAGTTAGTTTAAGGGTTGAAAAAATTTAAAAAGCCCAATTTGATGGAAAAAAGATGATATTAAAGCTTAATTGGATAAGTTTAAAAATATGTCAGAATCAAAAAATCAAAATCTGAGATACGGAAGAATAAAAAAGTGAAATGAAGGCTATTGCTTGAGTCATCATTTAAGCCATTCAAAAAATATGAGATAGTCAGTTGAAGCAATCGAATCTGATAGGAGTTTGATTTTAAAAGACAAAGGCTAAATCAACAAGAGTCAAAAGTCAATCCAAAAGTCAAAAGTTAACTTAGTAAAGGCAAACGTCAAAGATGGAATAAAAATAAGACTTATTAAATCATAACCTTGAGAGAGATCAAATAGTAAAATTGACCACACCATTTCAAATTGAAAATATAAGGAGGTCAATTAAGGAAAAAATAAGAAAGACTTAAATGGCAAGTGAAAGATAAAACTAAAAAAGGTAAAATGGTAATAACTGAAACTTTCAAGATACTAATTTGGAATTAATATGAAAATAAGGATGGAAAAGATGCCAACAGAGGATAACTGAGGATAAATTCAGGGCAAACCATAATAAAAAAAATACCATCTAAAAAATTAAAATAGGAAATATAGAGAGATAAGAAAGTGAAATGAGGAGTGTAACTTGACTCAATTAAGCCATTTGGAAAAAATATGATAATCAATTGAAGAAATTTAGGTCAAATAGAGGCTCAATTGTAAAAGTCAAAGATTAAGTCAAAGGCCAAATCAAAAGTCAACCTTGGGAGAAAATGAAGAATTTTATAATTGAAGCCTCAAGAAAGTTCAAATATTCAAATTAGTCAGGCCCATAGGGGAAAAGAAGTAAAATAAAGATAATGGCAAGAGAAATTGAGTTGACTAGAGTAAAAGGAAAGCTCGATTTAAGAAGTCAAAGACCATGTCAATAAAAGTCGAAGTAAAAGTCAATGATGGTCAAAGTCAAATCAAAATGTCAAAATTAGAATAAAAACGAGAACTTTTAAAATTGAAGCCTTGAATGACAAAATTGACTATGCTAAAATAAATTTGAATATATAAAGAAGGTTGACCAAGGAAAATAAGGGAAAACTCAAAGGGCCGGTAAGGGATAGTACTAAAAAGGTAAAATGTTTATAAATAGAATTTTTGGGATACTAAATTGGAATAACTATAAAAAATTTGAATTCCAAAATTGACTTCACCATAGTGAATTAAATATGGAAAGGGTGTCAATATTGGACAAGTGAGGACAAATTCAATAGAGACCATAATAAAAAAATTCTCTGAAAGTTAATCCAAATGGTTCGGGAGAAGCAAATCTGCACTATATAGAGGAATACCATTAAGGGGCATTAGACAATGTGGGGGAAAGTTAAAAAGGATTTGAAGATCAAATAAGGATCAATGGGACAAAAGAGGATTAAAATGCAATTTGGGCCCAAAAACATGCCATTGTTGAATTTATTAATTAAATGGGGCCTAAGCTTTAGCTAGCAAGTTTTATTGACATTACTCTAGGAGATATTTTTCTAGATATTTTAATGCCAAATGAAGATATAAATATTCCATCTTGAAATAAAGAATGCATAGGGGAATAAGCTACAAATATTCTCATTAATATTTTAAAGGCATGAGTGTAGGGATACCATGCAACCAAGGAAAATGTTGTCAATTTTCACTATAGAAGTGCAAGTATTGCAAAAAGTAATATGGTGAATGAGTATAGTGTCGATCTAATAGGGAATTGCACTAAAATTGCTAAATGCTAAAATTAAAATAATCTAATCTTATCCAAACAACTGATTAAAAATTGTAAAGTTAAAGTGAATTAAAATTAATCAACTAACAAAGCAAAGAAAACAAATTGGATTTAATTAATTAATGAGAAAAACCTAGGATTACTGCTTCTCTCAACACTTCATTTAAATCTGTTTTACCTCTTAACTTGATTAATTACAATGATTTGCTAGCCTAAAGTTCTAATTATTTATAATTATGTTCTTATGGTCCTATAAAAAATTTAGTTACATAAGCTTAACCACAAAAGATTTTAGTTACACATGCTTGATGTGTTTAAAAATAGATTCATAAAAATTCTAGCAAGAATGAAAGAAAAGAAAAGAAAGAGACAAAGAAAGGAAAAACTAAAGTATAGTGGCTAGTTGTAATCTTCTTCTCCTCTAGTCATTTCATTGTTCTCTTCTTTTAGTTCTCCTCATTGTGCTCTTAGCTTCCTCCTAATTTTGATTTTTCTCTTTTAAATGCCAAGGTTAAGTCTCTATTTATAGTGTCTGGAAACCCTTGGTTGGAGAATCTTATTCAAAGTGAAAATTTTGGATGTCACTTTCAAAGTAGATTTGGTTAGCTAATTATGATTCTTTTGAGGCAAGTATCTGCCTATTACTTAGAGTGTAAGAGTCAAGCTTTTCCTATAGAATTTGATCTTTTAACTCCAATATCTTCCTCCATATTTGTGATTATGATATTTTAAGCTCATTAACATTCTTGTGGACAAGTTTTGTTTCATTCTTCAAAATAAATCCGAAATTGAAAAACAAACATAAGTAACTAAAATATAGATAGAAAACTTAACAAAAACTAAGAATAGAAAGTATATAAATATGTGATTTATGAGCTTATCAAATTGCCATACACTTAGCTTTTGCTAGTCCTTGAGCAAAAAAAAATAAAAGAAAAGTAAAAAAATCTATCTAATCCAATTTCGTAGGAAATCACGATGGCACTTAGCATTAAACCCCTAGTTGTCTCTGGTGGACAAGTTTAGTCTCATGATGGCTAACTAGAATGATACCTACAAATGTTGAAAACATAAGAAAAACTAATTAGACTAAAAGGATTCTTCTAATCCTTCTAATAAAACTAGAGAGAAAAATTGGAAATGTCTTCTAAACTAGTCAATAGCTTAAAAAATGTCATAAAAAATCATGCATGAATTTTTATGGTTTGAGTTAAGTTAACATTAAGTTTAAAGAATTTCACAAAGAATCATGCATGAATTTTTGTGTTCGAGTTAAACCAACGTTAACATGACATGTCTCAGTCAAAATAATACACATTCAAACTTAATCTCAACTTCTCACATAGGATACTCTCATGGTTTTTACTCATTATAGTAGTGGTAAATTGTTTGCACTCTAATCAATCACATGAAAACTATCATACCATATGCTTACTTGTCCACCAATTCTACACTACTAAGAGCATATAATGCCATGAATCAAGAGGTCTTTATTCAATGTTGTAATAAGGCTATAGGGTATAAGTAAAAAAAGAAAATATGGTAAGGAAATCATAAATAATTCCATAGAATTAATAGAGCAAAATATAAACAACTAGAGCATAACATCTTGTTGGCTCATATTTCTTACCATATCATACTCCAATAGGACTTCATATGTTGAACTTAAATAGACCATTTCTATCCTTTCTTTTTTTTTTCTTTTTCCTTTTTTTTGAAAAATGAGTTGCATGATATCTTAGCACATGTTTAACTCTTTATTATCCACAAGACAACAACCTATAAACAATAAGAATTCTTAAAAACTAATTCTTTTAATTATCAAACTCAACATACATGAATTCTATGTTGAAGGGTCATATAGATGAGTTTCTTGAATAAAAGGCCTATTTATCTAGGGCATAAAAACGTTCATGGTGGGTTATTTTGGCTTTATGGTATCAATTGTAATGCTTCTATCGTATCCATGTCATCACCTGTATAAATATAGTCTCACATAGTTTAAAGCAAGCTCTAGAGAAACACGTAATCATGAGAGCACATATGCATAATATATCGATCATATAGGCTTAAAACTCAAAGTGATGTTTATACAAGTCCATCTTAAGTCTAAGCATGCTTCTTTCTTAATTAACATATCATACTAACATTGGCTTATGAAGAATGATGTTTTAGGTCTAATTCTCAAGAAATTTTTTGTCACCAATAGCCAACTTTAGACCTACTCAGGTCATATCTCATCATTGCATTAGAAGGAACTAAAACACATGAGCAAACAACAAACTTAACTAAGAACTCAAAA
>JBBYHL010246116.1:67303-78650 GCA_038381835.1 Adansonia madagascariensis
TTAAACATTGAACCTCTCATATTATAGTGGAGGATTATAATCTGACAAAATAATGATGACAATCATTAAAATTGTAAAACCTTACTTAATGATTGAAATTGCAAATTATTAACCATAAAATGTTTTGGTTCATAACGGATATAAACACAACATGACTAATAGACTTTGCTAAGTAGCATACATGATGCTAATAAGTTTTAGTAGACTAGACTCTGTTAACTAGGCCCATATTTAATGGCATATCCAAGAATAGCCCACTAGGTTAGAGGCAATATATCAAATTCATGTTGATTACCTTGATCAAGCCATATTGTGATGATGGCTATTATGGCACCTAAACTCTGAAAGGAGTAAGTGGCTATTTAAGCTCATGAAATCATCTAAAACCTTACAGAATTGTTCTATAAGGATAATCAAAGTAAAAGGTTAGACATCTTTATGTTATAAGTCTTAGGGCAGCAAGTAACAAGATTCCAAAAATTTATAAAATAATCCATAAGCATGGCAGTGGAAACAAATCAAACAAACTAATTTGAAACTCCCTAAATAGGATCGTCATGCAAGATCTTGATAATCTTGAAGATTAAGAAACCTTAAGAACTAGTCAAGATTCAAACATACTTAATCTTGAAAATTTTTTTAGCAATTCCATGATTGAAGAACATGAACACTAAGCCCAGTTCTCATAAACCAAAGTTGTCCAAGCATTCTACCTCTAAAGGTTATCCACTTAGGTGACTCGAAGAACCTTCAATAAAGATCAAGCTTTGTTACCTGGTGCCATGCTAGCAGCTTAGTTTTCAATAAATCTTCCCTTTACACTAGAAGATGTTGATTCAATAGTTAAATTTGAGAAGACAATAGTTTTTCTTCAAGAACCTTCAAGTTTGTGCAATCTTACTCAAAGAAGTTGAAGAAATTACAAATCAGGTTCCAAGAGGTTTCTTGGCTAAATTTTTAAGTCTCCTTACCACTATATGGGATGGTTGACATGGGTTATATATATCTAGAGTTTAAAATTTTAATTTTTGAAAAATTATAATTTTGCCCTTAGCCCATTTGTATCAGATAATTAGCCCAGTCCCAATTTAATTTCTACTAATCACCCATATATGTGTGGCCTATTAGGCCCTCATCATATTGGCAATAAATATAAAATAGCCCTATAAAGAATATTTTATATTCATAGACCAAGATCGGCACCTAGAAATACATCATGGCTCCCAACATGTAAGGAATGTCAATATGGTTTTAACAAGTCCTTCAGGGTTTAGTATTTCAATGTAATAAATACCTTTAATCATATATCCCAAATTTAGCAAGAGCATGGTTTAATGTTTACTTTTAGTCTATTCCATATTATTATGTAACCCTTATGTGTTAACTCTGTAGTAAATATTGCCTTGGCTGAGGACTTTTAGTTAAGTCGGGCTAGGTATATGTGAGATATATCTTTTCATATCACTTAGGGTGATGAATCCTTTTTGGACTTTATTAAGCTACCATATGATTCATGCCATACCCAAAGCCACCCTCCCATAAGCATCCATCTATTCTGAACTTATTTGTGATGGAATCAGACATGACACTCCTCATATGAGATAATCTGGTGTTAGAAGTTTAACGATCACTTACACTAATAGCACATAAGAGTATTTTTATAGACACTGAAGTGAAATACTAAATAGAACTCTCATAACGGGTCATGTTCAGTGAACTTCTTACCATAACAAGCACCTATATGATGTCCTTGACTATCTCTATATTTCAACTTATGAGATCAATTACATGCATTATATGCATGGAGGCTTACATATGCTAGCCTTTGTCTATTGTCAATGCCCTTTCTTGACAATGCGATGACTAAAAATGTTTTTAGAAATATGACTTTAACTAAAATTGTAACTCTTTACAAGTCCCTTGCAATGCCTATGTGTTTGATGGGCTTTATCTAGATAAGATTTTATAACACTTATACAATTAAACCTTATGCATAAAGAATAACTTTATAACATTAATTAAATATAATGTTTGATTACATGAAATCACTAAATTTTAATGCCTTGAAGCCACGATTGGGTTGCAGGCTTACACTAACAATCTCCCACTAGCCTTAAACCTAATTGCCCATATGTCCAAGTCCTATGCCCTCCATATAAAGATCATGTTTCTACTGGAATAGAACTTTGGTGAAAAGTTCAGCTAAATTTTCCTCAGTGGGTACTTGTTCCAAACTAACATCACATCTTTCTATAATATCTTTAATGATGTGTATCACCATAACACATGTTTGGATTTATGATGAGACCATGGTTCCCTAGCTTTCACTATGGCTCTATTATTATCACAGCAAAGTGGTATTGGATCAACAATCCTTAAAACCACACCAAGTTTGATGATAAATTTCTTCATCTAAACTACCTCTTTCACGACCTTACATGCGAATATGTATTCAGTTTCAATTGTTGAGTCTACAATTGTAGCCTATTTAAAACTTTTCTAACTCATTATAGCATCGTTAAGGGTAAATACAAAATGACTTTGCAATTTACTATCATCCCAATCAAATTAGAAGCTAACATTAGTATAACCCCTTACATGGAGTTCAACCCCTCCATATACCAGAAAAGTATCTTTAGTCCTTTACAAGTATTTAAAGATATTCTTGACAATAATCTAGTGACTTTCATCGAGATCACTTTGCTATCTATTATGATATAGCTAGTCTTGTACATAGCATAAGATACGTTATTGATCTAATAACCAAGGTATATGAGATCTTATTCACCACTACCCTTTCATTTGATATTTTAGGACACATCTGGTTCAAGTAATATGTGCCGTGTACTATAGTCAAGTTTTTTCTTTTCGAGTTTTCCATGCTAAACTTACTTATGCAAGTGGACTACAATAAGCCAAGCAATCTTTTCGATCCACCTCAATAGATCTTAATTCCTGAAATGTATGCTACTTCTCCCAAATCCTTTATAGTGAATTATTTGGTCAGCCAAACCTTAGTGGCCTATAGCATTAGTATGTCAATTCCTATGAGCGATATGTCATTAGCATATAGCACTAAGAAAATAATAGCTTGCCTATTTATCTTTTTATACACATACAGATCATTGGGATTCTTTATGGAGCCAAATTCTTTAATTGCTTCATCAGATCTAATATTCCAACTTTGTGAAACTTACTTTAGCCTATATATGGACTTTCTTAGTCTACATGCTTGATTTGGATTTAACTTGGACATAAAATCATCAAGTTGTGTCATATACACTTTCTCTTGTAAATTCCTATTGAGGAATGCAGTTTTTACATCCATTCGCCATATCTTATAATCATGAAATACAGATATACCAAGCATAATCTGAATAGATTTTACCATGGCAACTGTTGAAAAGGTTTTCTCGTAATCAATGCCTTCTACTTGATTATAACCTTTTGCCACCAATTTGGCCTTATATGTTTGTACGTTGCCATCTATGTCATTTTTTTCTTAAAGACCTATTGCACCCTATAGGTTTTAGTCCTTTAGGTGGTTCAACCAGAGTGCATACTTGGTTGACTTCCATGGCAGCTATTTCAGATCTTATAATATCAAGCCATTTCTCAAAGTCAATGTCGAACATTGCTTCTTTGAAATTAATGAGTTTAGTATCACAAGGCAAGCCTTCTTAGTCCATGACAAATCCATATCTCTTTGGAGCTTGCCTGATTCTACTACATTGACAGAGTAGTTAAGTCTTTTGAGCTTTTAGTTGCGCATCCGATGCATTAACTATTGGCTCAAGTTCCACTGGAATGTTGACTTAAGTATTCTCCTTTTTGATTGAATCTAAGAGCTAGTATACTCTTACCAATTTGTTTCTCTACTACAGCCTTACACTCTTTGAACTTTTCAAAAGCTTTAGACACATACTTTGTTAAGTACACATACCTATAGTTAAAGTAATCATCAGTAAAGGTAATGAAGTAAAAAATACCCATTTCTAGCCATCATATTCATTAGTCCACATATATTTGAATGTATTGGGCCTAATAAATTTGCACTTTTATCACTTTTGCAAGTGAAGGGTAACTTCATCATCTTACCAAGGAGATAACATTCACATGTTCAATATCATTCGTAACCAAATGGTTCTAGATAGCCTTGTTTGCCTATCCGAGTCTCATTGATATGACCAAGTCTACAATGCTAGATAGAGGTTTTACTTGGGTCATTACTTTCTACTCTCTTCACATCCATATTGACTAAGGGCATATCTAGATCCAATATATACAGTCTATTCCGTAATGAGGCCGATCCACAGACCATATCATTTAGGATGATTAAACAACTATTGCTTCTCATCCTAAACTTGAAATTATCATTCAATCTAAACATTTTGGGCTTATGGCATCTAATATGCCTCGCAATGCTACTAATATTAATATCATTATCAACAATCTAGCATAAAACAAGTATTAGCTAGTTATTCATGTATTAAACCAATAATAACAAGGTATTAAATCTATATTGGTCTTCCCAAATTTTTTTCGAAATGTAGTCCTTATTATTATTTAAAAATCTCTTCAAGGTATTTCTAGCAGGCTAAGATCCCTTTCAATGTGTTGCAACCTTGAGCAACTTAATAAATTATAACAAGCCTAGTTGGGCAAGGGTCATAACTTACCAATAGCGTCTTAATGCAACTCCCATATCAATTAGGTGGAAACTCTTTGCCTAAATGCAACACATAAATTTCACCTAACTATCGCCTCTAACATCATATAGTCAAGTGCGACACATCCGCACCATACAAAATTAGTTGAGTAAGACCTATTACTCATAACTCACATAGTTTAGGCGAAAAAGACCTTGAGCGACTCAACAAATCACCTTCAGCCAAAACTTGGGTATCTTGTTACAAATAATGGAAGATGTCTTTATCAAGGGAAGCATGTCACTCAATATTGTACAAAAGATTTTGTTTGTTCATTTTTATCATTTATTTAAGGTCTTATTATATTTGCATGTATAGCATTTATAATATCTCATAAATAAATCTACTATCATGCATAATAATTGGATGAATATGGACAACTATCTAATGCAATTTCCTTGACTTATCAAAGGAATTACTTCATCAATTCCCAGGTGATTACATACAAAGTCTTTGTAAGCTTCTTGCAATCTCCTAGGTTTCATGGTGCCTTCACTTGGATCTTCATCTTTAAGTTACAAAATCTTTTCTAACCTTAATTTTACACTTATATAATCTAGTTACACTTGTAATAAAGAAACCTTAAGTTACATTCTAGCGGATTTAGGTAAAAAAAGAATTTTACAACCCCGAAGAAAAATAAAAAAAAGGCAAGGTTCACAGACCCTATTTAAAAATTTTAAATAGCTATAAACAATTAATGATACATCCAAGATCGTATTGGTCCTAGTCCATAATCATTTGATACATCCACAAACATTATGAATATATTAACAAGTGTTTTAAATTCAAGTTATCAATTTTCGATGCCAAATAATTGATCCATATTTAATTTAATTAAGAAAATAATTTTTTTTGCATGATTAACATTTACTCTAATCATATTAGAACAAATCCTATTCCAAATAGGATTAATCATATAAATTAAATATATTTTTTAATTAATCAAATTAATTGAATTTTAATTTCATGCTTATTATATTATCCAATTTATATCTTAAACAATTTAAAAAAAATAATATAATTGAGTAATTAGGTGCTTGATGATATGTAAGAGTTTTAATTGGATTCAACCTATTAAAAAGGTGTATTGTGCCAACTATGCTAACTTTTAGCATTTTTTAATTTAATTTTAATTTAACTGATTGTACCAGATTTTAAATCTCAAGAAAATTAAAATAGGAACAGTCCTACAACAAGTAGGATAGTGGTAGCACAAAATTTGTAGCAATCTTTGTCCAACTAGGACTATATCCCATGAATGGCTATCTTAGCCATCATATTCCAATTTAAACACTAAAAAGCACACATAGTGCACCTATTTTTAGCCCAGAATTAAAACAATTCAACTCTAATTTTAACCTGCTTTTTCCAACAAATATTATGAACTTTTCATGACAATTTCAAGGTGTAAAAGCAAGAAAAAATCGCAAGAATGGTCACCCAAAAATCAGCCACATCAAAACACCAAAACAAAGCCAACCTAACACTGGTCAACACCAAATTGTCAACCGATAACGCTAATATCAATTTAATTAATAAAATCATATTTTAACTAATTAAAATTGAATAATAAACATGAATTAAAATAAGACTTAAGTCTTATGATTATCCATATAAGTGACCTGAAAAGCCTTTAATAAATATAAGACTTTATTGTTGAAAGTTGTGCTAACAACCTATATTTCAATAAATCTTCTTTTTTTTCACTAGAAGACCTTGATTCAAAAATTAAATTTGAGAAGAAAATAATTTTTCTTCGAGAACTTTAAAGTTGATACGATCTTTGTTCAAGGAAGTTGAGGAAATTGCAAATCATTCTAGGGGTCTCTTAGCTGAATTAAGTCTCCTTACCTCTATATAGGAGGGCTAACATGGATTAAATATATCTAAGCTTTAAAATTTTAGTTTGTAAAAACTTACAATTTTGCCCTTGGACTATATGAACGTATTCAAATTGGGCCCTAGTAACAATTACTTGTATTAGATATATTAGCCTAGTCTTAATTTAATTTTTACTAATCACCCTTATATGTGACCCATTAGGTCCCCATCATTTTGGCAATAAATATAAAATAGCCCAACAAAGAATATTTTATATTTATAGACCAAGATCGACATCTAACAATGCATCATAGCCCCCAACCATGTAAGGAGTGTCAATACGATTTTGACAAGCCCTTTAATGTTCAATATCTCAATGTACTAAATATCCTTTCATCATGTACACTGGAATTAGCAAAAGTATTCGTTCAATGTCCACACTTAGCCTATTCCATAATAGTATGCAGCCCCTATGTCTTAACTCTATGAACAATATTACCTTGGCCAAGGACTTTGAGTTAACATAGGCTAGGTACATGTGAGATATATCCCCTTATATCACTTAGGGTGATAAATCCTCTTTGAACCATTCATTCACCTACCATATGATTAATGTCATACCCAAAACCACCCTATCATTACCTCCATCTAATGTGGACCCATTTGTGATGGAATCAAAGCATGACACTCCTCATATGAGATGACTTGGCATCACAAATTGAAGAATCACTTACACTACTAACACATGAGAGTATTTCGATAGGCACTTGAGTGAAATACCCAATGGAACTCTCATAGGGAGTCATGTTTAGTGAAGTGTTACCATAATAAGTAACCATATGATGTCCCCAAGTATCTCTATACTTCAACTTATGAGATTAGTTACATGCATCATATGCATGGAGGCTTACATATACTAGTTTTTGTGCATTGTTAATGCCCTATCTTAACAACATGATGACCAAAACCATTTTTAGAAACATAGTTTTGATGCATAGGGATCTCATAATTGTAACTCTTTGCAATTCCCTTACAAGGCCAATGTGTTTCATGGGCTTTATCTACCAAAGATATTTATAACAATTATACAATTAAACCTTATGGATAAAGAAATACCTTTATGACATTAATTAGATATAATGTTTAATTACATGAAATAATTAAATGCTAATGCCTTACATGCCATAATAATTAGCTTGCAGGGTTTACACTAGAACCCTAAGGAATTGTTCCTCAGCAAGATGTCAGAAAGTAGCCTAATCAAGCCTCATATGATAAGATGTATTTCAGGACTTGAGCACTTTAGATGTATAATGATCTATGCATTATCAATATACTTTCTTCTGAAGAAAGATGATGGAGATGATAAGATGATACGCCAACATAGTAGAGAGCTAGATTAATAGAGTAAAGATTCTAAGGAATATTTTAATATAATCTAAATTAGGAAACTCACAATAGTTTCAATGATAGATAAATACTGAGATTAATTCACTTCTTTTGGTATATGATACCTAAAAGTTGATGTGTAAATATGTATGACATATTGTAAGGCCCAAATAAAAAGAGTAGTGAAGATGGAGCTTAGACAATGACAACCTTGTTGACGTTGATCAAAGCTTGTTTTCTTGATTAATGTTTTTGAACCATAATCTTGATTTATTCGTAAGCATAAGATGTTTATTTTGGTGTTTACGTTGAGAATGATTATTGGCATTTAATGCCAAGCTGAGATTTAGTCCTCACTGAATAAATCAATCATATAATTTGTTCTATGTTATGGTCACATTATTCTCAAACATAAAACTTGCAAGTGTATTGAGAATACTAAACAACCTATAATTTAAAAGACTCAAAAATAATTTTCAAATCCAATTCCCTTTAAATCTACACATGTAGTATTTAGTGCAAGGCATTTGTAATTCCTTAAAAGTTAAAGCTCATAATTTGACTTTGTGATAAATAGCCATGATGATAAAAATGTAATTATTTAGAAAGTGTTCCAAACTAGAGAATATTGCATGTTCATACCCTAAACAAACTAGAAAAGATTGCATGTTTATAGCCATGAAGATTGCATGTTTATAAACAAACTCTTTTGTTTAGGCTTAAAAAAAAAGTTACATTTGGATCCTTAGCTTACAAGTTAATAAAAGATTCCTAATAGTTGTTAAAGTAATAATTAAGCCGTATGATTGGAATCTAGGTCTCATTGTGTTTCGAATAGTTAATGACTTTGATAATGAGATATCATGGATGTAATCAAAACATATTCTTATAATAGTACTAAAACTTTATCCAGGTTGAGACACAATTGCTACTCGAAAAAGTTTAGCATTGGATGCATTAGCGATTAGCTTAGTGCAAGTAGCAGATATTAGTATATGCCCTAGAGCTAATCAATTAGATGAGGCATATAATAGTTAATAATGCAAACCAATCACTTTAGTTAGTGATTTGAGGTTTTTTTCCTTCACGTTAGTGGCATGATCGACAATCATACAAACACTAATTGGATGAAGCCTATAAAACACAATGGCCTTGCAAAGTTAATAATAAGTTACAATGATAAGAATCTTTAATGCATGAGGTTGTGTTTCTAAAAATGTTCCTACTTATCATATTGTCAAGACAAGGCATTGACAATGCACAATGATTAGCACATGCTAAGCCTTCATGTATTTGATGCATGCAACTCTTTGATCTCATAGAAGTTGAAGTATAGAGATAGTTTGGGATAATATATGGGTGCTTGTTTTATGGGAAGTTCACTGAATATGGCCCATATGAGAACTCCATTTAGTGTAAGTCACTTAAATGTCTATGGAATATGTTCTCATGTGGTAGTTATGTATATTAGTCCTTAAACTTATGATACCTAGTCATGTTTTATAAGGATGTCATGCTTTAATTCCATTGCATATGGGTCCATAATAGATGGATGCTTATGATAGAGTGGTTTTGTGTAAGGCATAAACCATATGAATGTGGATGAATAACCTAGGGGATTCACCATTCTAAGTGACATTAGACATATATCATTTGTTCTTGGCTATAGTTAACTTAATAAAATCGTTGGCCAACGCATGACAAATTTAGGAGAAATTATTTCTCTAAATTCATTAGGTTAATCGAAAGTTGTATGAACTAATATGGATTGATGCATAGGTAGAAATTGCACCATGCTTATTGTCTTTTTAAGATATCTGGTGAAAAGACCAAAGTACACTAAGAGGCACGAACTAATACTAATTCTTCTTATGTACCAGGTGGCTATGATGGCTTACCAGTGGCTAATCTTAATTGAATAAGTTCAATTAAGAATAATTTAAAATATAAATTAGATTTATTGAGTCTACTTAAAAATGTCGTAATATGGCAATAATGATAAGAATGTCCTGTCAAGATAAGGTTTATTTGTAGACATGGTTTTAAGGATAATATTAAATAAAGCCAAAAAATTATATTTGGAAAATTAAATAATTATTTGATAATTATTTAATTAATTATTTTCTATTATTTGCCAAACGTAAAAATTGCTTTACTTGGGTTAGAAAATTTAATTATTATCTAACATGTAAACTTTGGGGTTCGGTAAAAAGCCTTAGTTATCAAGTCAGAAAGTTTAGTTGTGAACTACTTCATATTGGGCTTGCTAGTGAGCTAGGCACATGGAATGGCTATCTCTGGTGTGCTACTAGGCTAAAATATTACTAAATTAATACTAAGGCCCAATCTTGGATAAGTTTAAAAACTATTTTTTATTAGACCCTAAGAAACACTCCAAAGTGGGGCCACCTTTTAGGTATTTTATTAATGGGCTCAGTTAACCCATTAATTAAGCCTAACCTAGCCCAGAGTATATTTAGATACATTACTAAGGCTCTTTGGCTGATAAAGAATAGGAAAACACTGGGCGTAATCCTCTTATCTTTTTTAAAGAGATATGGCACAAACTTTGCCTTCCTTAAGCTCTTTTTAAGCTTTCACGCTTTTTTTTTAGTGTTCTTAAATCGTTCTTGACTCAATAAAGATAGAAAATAGCTTTCTAGCATTGAGAGATTAATTTTTCATAAAAGTTGTGAAATTGACCAAATTCCAAAATCTTTACTTCCTTAAGCCTCCTTTGTGTCAATTTGTATTCTAGGTATTTTCAAAGTGGTTTTGATTACTATGAAGGTAGAAAATCAGTTTTCTATCTTAGTGGAATTAACTAGAGTCAAGAATTGTGATTTTAGATTTGTTTATTAGCATTTATGGAAAATAGCTACTTCTTTATAGAGCTATTTCTCCTTATTTTTGTTATAATCAATAAGGGAATCGTTTTCAAAACACATCGATCTGTAGCTATTGGTAAGATATCTTTTGGTTAAGGGAAGCCTTTTGACTAGAACTGAAGGATCACTAAATCTTTTAAATGCTTCAATATACATCGTTAGAGGTAGAACACTTGGACTATTTTTATCCTCAAAAAGAGATTATAGTAATCAAGACATGGTGTAATCGTGTAAGGATTGGTACACTTACAGTTATGAGTTTCTAAGCAGGTATGATTTCAACAAATTTTTATTTTTAAATTTTTTTATCTATATGAATATGAATGAACTATGTGACTATGATGGTTTGCAATTAAGTTTCCATTACCTCTCATATCTTTTATTTCTAAATCAAATTCTTGTAAGAGGAGTATCCATCTAATTAGTCTTGGTTTTACATATTTCTTTATGAGCAAGTACCTAAGAGTTGCATGAAATAAATAGTTATTTTAGTTCCAATCAAATAAGAATAAAATTTCCTCAAAGCAAAATAATAAC
>JBBYHL010246116.1:88704-110337 GCA_038381835.1 Adansonia madagascariensis
AATAGTCAAGCCTATCCTAGCCCAAGGTATATTTAAATACACTATTAAGGCTTTTTGGTAGATCAGAAACATTAAGGAAATGCTAGCCACTAGCCCTAGACTTTCTTGAGGGGTTTAGTGCAACACGTATGCTTCCCTAAGCTCTTTTTACATTTTCATGTATTTTTTTAGTATTTTTAAATCATTCTTGACACAATGAAATTAGAAAAATAGTTTTGCAGCATTCAGAGAATAATTTTTCATATAAGTTATGAAATTGGCTAAATCTCAAAATCCCTAGGTGATTAGAAAGTAATTTTTGATCATAATGAAAGGTGGAAAATTAGTTTTCTATCCTAAAGCAATCAACCAAAATCAAAACTTGGGATTTTTGGATTAATTTGCCTGCATCTGAGAAAAATAGCTACAACCTTATGGAGTTGCTTTTTCTCCTCTTTAGCGCAACAAGCATAGGAATTGTTCTCCTCTTTGTTTTTAAATTATAGTCTGATCATATGTGCATATTTTCCTAAGATTTTATGGAAATTCGAGTGTTTTTTTGTTTAATTCCGCTACGTATGTTTAATTTTGATTAAATTTTTATGTTTATATCGCTAAACATGGGCTCAAATATTCCTTTTCACATGTGACACACATTTAATAAATTATATACATGTTACTATATTATAGGTGACAAAGCTTTTCCTTCATATGAGTGGCTTGATTGACTATCATAGAAACACTAATTGGATAAAGCCTTTGAAACACAATGACCTTGTAGAGATAGTAAACCATTATGACAATGAGATCCTTTGCATTAAAGCCTTATATGCGAATCCTACCTTATCTTTTTTTCATTCTAGAGTTGTAAAATTCTCTTCTCATCTAACTCCTCTCAAATACAACTCAAGGTTTCTTCAAAACGTATGTAAAAGTTGCATAGTTTAGATTCAAGATTAGGTTAGTTTAGGAAATTTTATTTTTCCAAAGTGGAAAAAGAAGATGGTGCTATAAAGAATTATCTGAGAAGAACACTATTGAGGTTTGTGAAGACTTGTTGTGGTATCTTAGTGTTTTGACCAACTTGTTTCCAAATAGGTCATGGCAACTAGACTTAGATAAAAGCCCATAATAGTCATGTGGGATTGCATGATTAGATTTATTTTATGATGATATATATATGACATGTTTGTGCCTAAAATGAATGTAATGCAATGCGATCCAAATTCAAATCAATGAGAATTAATTAAAAGAAATCTTGCATAAAATATTGAGTCCATGCCTAAGCATTATAAGATGCCTTCCATTGTTCATAGTAAGATACTCAAGTTTCAACTGTGGGGAATTGTTAAGTTACTCAAGGTCACTTTCACCTAAAATGTGTATGTTATAAGTAGAGGGTCGTACTAAACTAATGATGCATGGATCGGATGTGTCGCACTTGACCATATGACATTAAATGTAATGGCTAGGAGAAATACATAAGATGTATTTAGGTAAAAAGCTACCGCCTAACCTATTTAGGAGTTGCACAGAGATGCAATTGGTATACTAAGTTAACTACTCAATTAGTTTTTACATAATTTGTTGGGTCACCCAAGGTTATGTAAGAATGAAAGAGGGCCTAGCTCATTAAGAAGATTTAAATGTTAAACTTTTCGTATTATAGTTGAGGGCTATAATTCTCATATTCAAATGTTAGTGATTCAAGGTTTTCCTTCATGTTAGTGGCACGATTGACATTCATGCGAACATTAATTAGATAAAGCCTATGAAACACAATGGCCTTACAAAGTTAGTAATTAGTTACAACAATAGGATCCTTATGCATCAAATTTGTGTTTCTAGAAACATTCCTAGTCATTGTATTGTCAAGACAAGGCATTGACAATGTACAAAGACTAGGTACGTTAAGCCTTCATGCATTTGATGCATACAACTTTTTGATCTCGTAAAACTTAAAGTATAAAGATATTTTAGGATAGCTATGGGTGCTTGTTTTGTGGAAACAAATTCACTAAACATTGCTTGTATGAGAATTTCATTTGGTATCAGTCACTCAAGTGTCTATTAAATATATTCTCATGCACTAATTTTGTATATTAGTCCCTAGACTTATGATTCTATGTCATCCCGTATGAGGAGTGTCATGCTTAGATTTATCTAAAATAGGTCCACAGTGGTTGGACGCTTAAGGTTGGGTATGTTGGCTATAACACGAATCATGTGGTGGGTGAATAAGTGATCCAAAGAGGATTTGCCATTTTGAGTGACATTGGAGATATATTTCATATGTTTTTGGCTTTGGTTAACTTGATAAAGTCATTTGCCAACATATGATGAATTTAAAAGAAATTATTTCTCTAAATTCATAAGGTTAACTAAAAGCTATAAGAACTAATATGGATTGATACATGAGTAGACACGACACCATGCTTATGGTATTTCTAGGATATTTTGGTGAAAAGATTGAAGCACATTGAGAGGCTAGTTTCTGAAAGGTTTTTTAAAGAAGAGATGCAGACTTTTCCTATATACCATGTGGCTATGATGCCTTGCTAAAGGCTAGTCTTGGTCTATAAATATAAATACCCTTAATTCAGTAACTATGTTTACTACTGTTATAATGGAAGCCTAATGGGTCACATATAATAAGATGATCTATACTTAATTAAATAAGAGGTATAATAAATAGAACTTGATTGAATAAGCTCAATTAAGAATAATTTAAGACATAAATTAGATTTATGAAATCTAATTATAGAAGTTTTAATATGAAAATAAAGATAAGAATGTCCTATCAAGATAATGTCTATTTATAGACATGATTTTAAGGGTGTTATTAAATAAAGCCAAATAACTGCATTTGAAAACAATTAAATAATTATTTGGTAATTTTTAATTAATTATTTAATATTATTTACATGAAGTAAAATTGTTTTACTTAGGTTAGAAAATTTAATTATGATTTAAATTATCTAATATGTAAATTTAAGGGTTAAGCCAAAAGCCTTTATTATCAAGTCAAGAGAGTTTAGCTGTGAAATACTCTAAGTTTGGCTTGCTAATGGGCTAGGCACACAAAATAGCGATCTTTGGTGTGCTATTTGACTAAAATATTAATAAGTTACTATTAAGGCCTAATCTTGGACAAGCTAATTAAAATAATTTTAATTAGGCTCCAAGAAACACTCTAAACTACGGCTATCTTTTGGGCATGTTTTTAATGAGCTTGGTTGACCCATTTGTCAAGCCTTACCTTGCATATGGTGTATTTAAATACATTATTAAAGCTTTTTGGCTATGAAGGAGCATAGAAAAAACCCTAGGTACCAATCCCTAGACTTCTTTAAAAGGGTTTGGTGCAACCTTTGTCTTTTTAAGCTCTTTTTGCATTCTTATGGTTTTTTTTAGTGTTCTTGATTCATTCTTGGAAAAATGAAAATGGAAAAATAGTTTTCTAGCATTGAAAGATAAGTTTTTCATAAAAGTTATGAAATTGGCCAAATCCTCAAATCCTTATTTCCTTAAGCTTTCTTTATGTTGATTAGTATTTCAAATGATCTCAAAATGTTTTGGATCACTCTGAAGGTAGAAAATCAGTTTTCTATCTTAATGGAATTAACCAGAATCAAGAATTGTGATTTTTAGATTTATTTGTTGGCATCTGCGAAAAACAACTACTTCCCTATAGAGTTGTTTCTCCTTATTTCTGCCGCAGTAAGTAAAAGAATCAATCCCATATCACATCAGATTTGTACCTATTGGCAATATATTTTTTTCTTGAAGCTTCTTAAGCCTTTTAGTTAGCACTGGATAATCATCGAATCTTATGAAGGTTCTAAGAGACATCTGTGTGGATTACCATTAGAGGCAAAATATTTGGACTACTTTTGGCCTCAAAAAGAGATCGTAGTAGTAATCAACCTATTATGCATTCATGTAGGGATAGACACACTTAAAGTTATAAGTCTCTAATTAGGTATGATTTTTATCAAATCCATATTTTTAAATTGTAGTCCAATCATATGTGCATCTTTTCCTAAGATCTTAAGAAAATCTAGGTGTTTTTTTGGTTTAATTTTGCTGTGTATGTTTAATTTTGATTAAATATTTATGCTTATATCGATATACATGAGCTTGAGATTTCCTTTTCAGATGTTCTTTACATAATTAAAAAATATGCTAACCATGGATCTTTGGAATATGGCAAATGCATTGCAAAGAGCAAATGGCATGCGTTAGGCAAATGTCCCAAATAAGCATTTAAAGGTTATCTTCTTTTAGTCTTTCATATCAATGAAAATCTAATCTTAACCTGAGTAACCATCAAGAACTCAATAATGAGAACTTTTTTACATTTTATCAATAAAAGCCAAAAGAAAATGGTATTTTTTAGTTGCTAAATTTAGATTGTGATAGTCAATGCAAACTCGATATCCTATTTATGCCCGAGTAAAAAAAAGCTCATTAGTTTTATTTTTCAAAATAATGATACCAAACTTTTTAGGAACCACTTGTATTGGCTCACCCACTTGCTATCTGAGATGGGATTGATCACCATAACATCTGGGAGCTTTAATATCTCTTTTTTCACAACTTCCATCATTAGAGGATTTAATTGGCGTTATGTTTTCCTTGTTGGTTTTGATCCTTTCTCAAACAAAATCTAGTGCATACACATGGATAGGCTTATTCCCTTGATGTCAGCAATCATCCAACCGATGGTCATTTCATGATATCTAAGCTTATAGATAAGCCTCTCTTCTTGCAATGGTGTGAGATATTTAACAATTATAACCTGGCAAGAACTTCTTACCTTAGAACATGTATTTTAAATTATCTAGTAGTGGTTTTAATTCCATGATCAGGGCTTACACAATTAAAGGTAGAAGTTTCTCATTAGATACAGGCAAATTGATAAATGAAACACCAAACCTTTCATCACTAGGTGACAAAGTGTGTCAAAATGCCATTGCCTCCTTTACATGCTCACTTAAAGCCAATTTTTCCTTTGGTCTTTTAGATTTCTCTATTTTAAGATGCTTATTATTGGATACTTCTAAGCAGTCTTCGCTATCTAACTCAAAAGCTTTTTGCACTAAAGAATCGACAACATCAACTACAAAAATAGAGTGTAAGTCACTAGGATACCTTATGGCTTTAAAGATATTGAAAGAATTCACCTAATCATCAAATTCCATAGTGAGGTTGCCATTAGGAACATCAATATTGGTTATGACTGCCTTTTAGAATGGTTTTCCTAATAAAATTGGGATTGGATTGGAGGATGTCTCATCCTATATTCAAGAACATAAAAATTAGTAACAAAAACCAATTCATTAAGTTAAATAAGAATATCCTCCATAACTCTTATTGGATATGCATTGGAAAGATTAGTGAGTTATATAATAACACTAGTTTCCTTTAATGGTCCAAGATTCAAAGAAGCATAAATAGACTATAGCATAACATTAATAGATGCTCCTAAGTCTAACATAGCTAAGTCAAACCTAGTGTTACTAATTATACAGGGTATAGTGGAGGACCTAGGTCCTTGCACTTAGGTAGAAGTTTTATTTGGATAATTGTAAAGACATTCTTCCCCACTCTTACCTTTTTATCCCCTTCTGGCTTTTATTTACAAGTGCACAATGGCATCCAAATAAAGGTATGTTTACTTGTACCTCATGAAAGGTTATAGACTCTTTTTCTCTTATTCTTCCTTTTTAGATCTTGCAAACCTTCTTAAAAATAGTGAAGGAGTAATATGAAAAGGAATGGGAGGTTTAGGGCTTACCTTCGTAGATGGCGTGTCTGGCTATGATGATGCAACAATGTTTTCTTCATGTTTAACAACTCTCTCTTTAGTTGGCACTAATGGTGGCATCATAAATGGTGTCTCAAATTGTTTTCCACTTCTTAAAGTCATAGCACTTTCATTTTCCTTTAGATTCACACAGTTTAAAAGGGTAACTTACCTGAATCTTTTGCCTCTAATTGACTTATTGTTATGGCCAATTGTCCTACTTGATTCTCCAATCTTTGGATACTTGCCCTAATTTCCTATTGAAATTGCATAGTATTGTTTGCAAGGATTTTCAACAATGTTTTCCAAAGAATACATAAGTCTGGTGGAGCTAATTTTATTGAGCTTGATATGATTGTTGCATTCTTTTTTAAAAACCTAGTGGTCAATAAGGAATGGAGTAAAGAGCAACTTGTTGTTGATTTCTTGCATAACTAAAGTTTGGATAATCCCTTCATCCTAGATTATATGTATTTAATAAGGGATCATATTTTCATTATTGGCTTGGGAATCCACCTATGCCATTAGCTCACTCTTCCGGACCATCTTAAAGCATTAGGCACATATCAATTATGTGCCCTATTATAGAACATATGCAACATGCTTTTACTTTTACAAATTCCTTACAGCTATTTGTTGCACATGAGAAGTAAGATGATCAAGTTGTTTGCTCTAGAGAAGATGTCTATACCTCATTTACTTTCTTAGGCAATGGTAGGTCATGTCACATGTTGAATTATTGGGAACTGGTTGCGATGTTAGAGATGAGAATCCTTGCTGATTTGGGAGTTTTATCAACTAAAGCTCCTCCCCTTGCAGCATCAATCATACTATGCTAATAGGCATGAGCATGCTACATGAAACTCCTTAAGGTGTTTGTTTGAATCTTTGCTAGCACGCCATGAAACGTTAAGAGAAGATGTAAACCCTTTCCTTAAGGTGATTTTTAAGCTTATATGCAACCTCAAGGTTAGGATATTTAATGCACAATGGCTATTGGTCTAGATTTAGAGCTGCCAGCTCCTTAACAATTTAGTTGTTGCGTGCCATCTTGCCTTGAATGGCTTGAATTGTATCTATTAACTCCTGATTTGATTTATGATATGATTATGTGAATTCCAATATCCTTCAAAGCTTGTTTTGTTCTATCTCTACTTTAGGAGGGTAGAACATTCAACAATGAAAACCTAAGAGAAGGAAGAAAAAAATAATTAGAACTTAAGCTAAGAACAAAAAACAAAGTAACAAATAAATTAAAGAAAGTAATCCTCAGCAACCAGCACCACAAATTTGATACACTAAATAATGTATCTCTTAAATCGTCATACTAAATTATGTTTTTTATTTTGTGTACTACTAAGCAAGGGTCATATCCATAAAGATTGTTCTTAATTTATAAGCTGTTGCTATAAACCTATAATCTAATATATAACTAAACAAATTAAAAATACTTCATAAAAAAAACTAAAATAAGATAGGGGTTGATTGTATTGATATGCAAATGAAATAAAAAACATTAGGTAAAAGTAAAACTAAGGATTAAGAAAATGGAATTTTTTATCTAACAAAGTAACAATAATTATGAAAAGTATGGTTAAGGAAAGACTCGCCATCACTAAACATAAACTGTGAATCAAAATTAGAATTATCTCTATTTATCTCTCGAAACTACAAACTTTGATAGCAGCAGCTCTGCTACCCCAATCTTTCTTTTATCATTAAATAAAACAAGCTCTCTATTTAATTCCTAACTATTAAATAACCTAGAATATGTTCTCTAGATTTAATTTTATAAAGTTTTAAGATAAGAAAGTTAGGTTGATCTAAGCAATAAGCACACAAGCTCAGATTATTTAATCTAGGTTGTGTTCCATATTACAATCAACAAAAACTTGAACATAATTATTAATCATAAATGGCTACTAATTAATAGGGAAACAAGAAATTACGGATCAAGATTCCTAATCTAGCAATAGATAATTATCAAGATTTATTTAGTTGCACACCTAAACAAATCAAGATAAGAATCATAAACAATATATATAGAAGAACGTAAGCAATTTTAATAGATAATTGTTGAATAATTTTGAAAATCAATTATAAAGTCTTGTTAAGGACATTGAAATCACCCTTAACGACAAAAGAGTTTAGTTACACATGCTTGATTTGTTCAAAAATAGATTAATGAAAAATTCTAGCAAGAATGAAAGAAAAAAAAAAGAGAGAGAAAGAAAAAAGAAACTCAGGTGCAATGGCTAGTTGTAATCTTCTTCTCTTTTAGTCTCCTTCTTTTTCTCCTATTTTAATTCTCCTTATTATGCTCTTAACCTCTTCTTAATTTTGATTTTTTCTCTTTAAACACTAAGGTTAAGTCTCTATTTATAGTGGCTGAAAATCCAAGATTAGAGAATCCTGTTCAAAATAAGAAATTTGGATGTCACTTTCAAAGCAGATTTAGTTGACCAATTTTGATGCTTTTTTGGCAAGTATCTGCCTATTACTTAGAGTGCAAGAATCTAGCTTTAAGTATAGAATATAATCTTTTGGACTCCAATATCTTCTTCCATATTTTTTAATCTGATATTTTAAGCTCATTAATATCCTCATTAACAAATTTTGCTTCATTCTCCAAAGTAAGTCTAAAATTGAAAAACAAACATAAGTAACTAAAATAAAGATCGAAAACATAAAAACCTAAGAATAGACAATATATAAGTATGTCATTTATGAGCTTATCACTTATTCTTGTACACCAAGCTTGATTATTGCAAACCAAAGTCGTTTAATTGTCTGGTATCTAATGGTGATCTACACGAGTGACTTGAGAAACCATAATAAATGTTAGGATCGTGTTCAACCAGAACTTTTGCAAGTTGCTTAGATTTTATAAGCCTTTCTTGACTAAATACCTTTGCCACTTTTTAGAACCGAGAAGAAAAACAATTTTTCTTTCAAATCTTGTTGCAGCTAAAACCCTATGTTTAATAACAAAAGGCACTATCTTTCCAAGGACGAAAGAAACTATGATTAAATAGTTAGCTTTAGGTTAAATTGCAATTTTGGTTCATTTGCACTTAAGCCCTTGGATTAAGTCCTTAAGAGATCAATATCGCTATAGTTTAATCCAATCCTACTTTAATTGCATAAATCACCTTTATGTGTGTGATCCATTAAGCCTAAAACTTATTGGCCATAATTATAAATTTATTTGGTTAAGAATATTTATATTTATAGATTACGAGCAACATCTAATAATACATCATGGCCACCCAAATGTCAAGAGAGTCAATATAGTTTGACAAGCCTTTTGGTGTAACAGTATGTTAGTGTAATTCGATTCTTTCATCATATACCGTAGAAAGACAAGAGTATGATGTAATGTCTACTCTTAGCCTATTCTATATTAGTCTTACAACCCCATGTATCAACTTTATAATTAATACTACCCTGGCGAAGGACTTTGAGATAATGTAGGTTGAAAACAAATGAGATATGTCCCTTCAGATCACCTGAGGTGATGAATCCTTTTTAGACCACTCATCAACCTTTAGTATGCTTTGTCATATACCTAAAACCACTCTACCTTAGGCATCCATCAAAGTGGACCGGATCATGATGATCTATAAGTATGATAATTCACATACAAGGTGACTCAGTGTCACAAGTCTTAAGATTACTAACACTGCTAATACATGAGAGTATTTCCATAGACACTTAAGTGAAATACCAAATGGAACTCTCATAGCATGTCATGTTTAGTGAACTTATTACCATAACAAGCACCCATTTATTATCCTCAAGTATCATTATATTGCAACTCATGAGATTAGTTACATACATATAATATATGGAGCCATACCATATTGCAGTCTTTGTGCATTGTCAATGCCTTATCTTAGCACTATGATGACTAGAAATGGTTTTAAAAATATGGCTTTGACCCATAAGGATCTGACAAATCTCAAGGAAACTATGTTTCATGGGCTTTGTCATCATAAGTCATAAATAACAATTATTACAAAGTCTTATGGATAAAGAAATAACTTATCACATTAATCTAATAATAATGTATTTTACATGAAATAACCAAAAAGTTAGTACGTTACAAGCGAATCCAACTAGCTAGCATGGCTTACACTAACATTTAGTAATAAGCTAGAACTTTTTTTCCCTTAATTTTTGGATTATAGATGAAGAAAATTGAAAACAAATTAGGTGGTTTTATCTATTTTTTGGTACAATAAGTCTTGGTGATGAGAATACCATTTCATTTTAGAAACTAAAAATATTTTTCATCTTATTTTATTCATACATTTCTTTAACACTATGCTTTAATTTGGGAAAGGGTAGGGAAAGGAAAGGAAGTAAAGGAAAAAGGGATTCTTTTCCCTTGTTTGGATAATTTTTTTACCTAAGGGAAACTTAAAGGAGCTAAGTATTTTTTATTTTCCCTAAAAATATCTAGCTTTTATAAACTCTAATTTGGAAGAAATTAAGGGTAAAAGAAAGCTATCCAAATTAGAAATACATGTTTCCTTGCATTTTCTCAATCTTTTTTTCTTTTTCTTTTCCTTCATTATTGTCTATCCAAACATAGTGTTAATATCCTAAAATTGTATATATTAAGCACTTAAAATTTTATATTTTAATGTTTCAAATAATATTTAAAACATGAAAATATTTTAAATTGATATTCAAACAAAGAAATACGTAACTAATGATTTTTTTTTTTTTGCATTTGTAAAAGATGATTACTACAAATCTCATCTTCCTATTGCAAAGGTTTTAAATGCTTTAAACAAAAATTTACATCCACTACCTATAAAAATGAAGCCATAATCCATGCATTGCTTGCTTCCAATCCTTTCCAGACCCTAAAGATGCTCCACTAAATCAAATGATTAGTAGAGAAATAAAAGCTAAAGCCATAGGCATTACCTTTAGTGAAAGTAATTTCTATAATTTAAAAGAAAGCATTATTCAAAATTAGAATTTCTAATAATAATTTAGTATGTATTATCTTCATCATACTTACTAATACAATCATCGAAAGGGGTAAAAAACAACTAAAAATAAAAAGTGAAGTTAGTATAAAGCAAAGTTGCTCTTTAATGTAAATAATTGGAATGACAATTTTGAGATGCATTTGCATTCATTAAAAACTTGAGGGATAGAAAAAAAGAGGTTTTAATTGGTAAACTTGGGGTGTCTACAAGAAAAAAATTAAATTTTGAATGAAATTTGAAAAGCAAGGTTCGAGTATCCTCTTAGAAGGTGGGGTTGGAGTATCCCTAATGGTGATGATTTGAATGTGTTTAAAAGATATTGTTGATTAAAAAACCCAAGAAGTTTTAGGAGAGAGAAAATTCAGATTTAATGTGAAAAGCAAGGTTCAAGTATACCTTCAAAAAGTAAGGTTGGAGTATCCCCTCGAAAGGCCGGGTCCCCTCGAAAAGTGGGGTTGGAGTATCCCTAAAAGCAAAATTTATCTTTAAAAAGGTTTTGATTAGAAATCTTGAAAAGATCTGAGAGAAAATTCAAGTTTCGAATAAAAAGAAGGGTTGGATTATCCTTTTAGAGAACGGGATTAAAGTGTTCGTAAAGTGAAAATTTTAATATTTATGGAGAAAAGAAATATTTTGGTGAAAGAGGTATTTTGAGAATAGAAATCAAGAATTTGAATAAAATTATTTTTTGTTTTAGCCTTGATAAGAGTCTAAAGGATTTGCATTGTAGTATGAGACTCTATGGGGAATCGAGTTAATTTTAATTCCAAAAATAGGGAATGACATTGCGTTATCTCTTTTCCTAAATTTATTTTGGGTTTAACTAAAGGCTTTAAAGGGTGAATAAGGTGTTGTTAGAAAGGTAACTTGATAAGGATTAATATAAAAATATTTCAGAATCCTATAAAATCACTTTCTAGGTGAAATTAGTTTTCAAAATTAGGTTTGTTTCGACCCTGGTAGCATATGCAGGGGAAAAGGTGTACTGGATATTAGAAAATCATCTTAGACTCATTTGGTATTTTTAAATCACAAATGATACCTTTCAAGGAAAAGAATTGCACAAAATGTCTAGGAAAAATATTTCAAAAATTTAGAGAAAAAATCTAGTGGGCTAAAATGGCTCAAACAAAATGTAGTTTGCTGGTTCTACGGGTTCAGGATAGCAAGGGTTCAAAAAATCATAACTCCCTCATCTGGAATGGTACGGGTGCAAACAAGACACCATTAAAAAGGTAATTCAATATTCTTTCAAGAAAAAAATTATAAAATTCTAAAAAAAGGTTTTTGGTCTTAAAAACAATTTATTTAATGGTGGGCACAGTGCTATTACAGCAAAAATAAGGGAGTTTTTTCATTATTTTTGAGTTTCTTACAAAACTCAAGCCAAGGATGTTTAAACATCTGTGACAGAGAGAAAAAGGTGACATGGGCATTGTAAGTTCATTCCATAAGCTCAGTGTAGTTTGGGACAATGAAATAACCCGTTGACCATGCCATAAATAAGCATATTAAACTAAAGACCAGGGCTTAATATTTTTTTGCAAATAAAAAGGTTATTTTCCTAAGAAAATAACATTTTTTCAACCATGAATCTTAGACTTGGAAAGTTTGATTTGTCCCCAAGATTAAAGGATTATTTTAGCAAAAATATTAAATCCATGCTAGTTTCCATCAATTGGGGGTGGCATTGATAGTTTTGGAAAATCATAGTTTTTACAATAAACAAGTAAGCATTTTGACAAAAAGATTGTGAATTAGATGCAACATACATAACAGTGAACATGGACAACACATTCAAATAGACAAAGATAATATTTTGACAATGGAAAAGGTGGTAAAAATGTAAAATGATGATAAGTATGATGCGTGAAAATGTGAACCTCATAAATAAATCTAGAATCAAGCCATGTGTGATGGTGTGAACATATTTAACCAAAAAAAAAAAGTATGTTGGAATTTTCAAGATGACATTGTTGTTTCATGAAACCTACCAAGATGTAAGAAAATGCATGAAGATACTCCAAATAAGTTAGGGTGAAGATTATAGCATGTATTGAATATTTGAAAGTGGATAAAAGATACCAAACATGCATGAGCAAAGGCCGTTTTGATGGTGAATGTAAACCATGGCACATTTGCGCATTCAAGCAACATGAAAATATCAAAAGATCATCAAAGAAAAAACCTAAGACTGCCACATCCAAGGCCATAACAATGTATGAGAGTCCTAAGTTGGTCATGGCGACATGAATGGCTTACTAGAATTATGCAAATGATGCATATAGAAAATAAATGGAGTAAGGTAGAGACAATATACCAAAAAGCTTTGAACTTTTACATTTACTTAGAGTATCAACTTTAAGCTCAATTTCTTCCTTCTCTTTACTATTAGTTAGCAAGAAAAGGATAAAAAAAGAAGAGCTTTTGATTATGGTCTGGATGAAAGAGAATTTTTAAGTATGAAAAGGAAAAAAAGGTTTTTATAGGTTTTTCTGAGGAAATAAAGGAATCCTACGAGACTAGGGGAGTGCTTTCAATGCAACAAATCTATGTGTATCTTTTTATTGAGCCAAACTTAGTCTTTTAGAGTCCAAGGTTCAGCCAATGCATTTTGGAGCTAAAACAAGGGCATTTTTGGTCTTTCCCCATGTACTTTATGTTAGCCTTGTTTACAATATTTAGTTGGTTGAAATTTCACTGGCTACCAATAGCAGGGTGGTAGAGCAACGAGGCTGTAATAGTCTGCAACTAAAGAAAGCCAACTATGCCCTTTAGCAAACCATATATTTCATGGAAATGTCCTATATTTGAATAGTTTTAAGCCTCAAAATTTGTCTAAAGCTGAGGCCTATTTTGCATATTGATGATTTTAGGTGCAAAAACATGTTTGAGTTGGATTTTTAAATGAATGGTGTAACGGCTGAAAGATGACTCAAACTGGCAAAAATGCCTTGGTGTATCAATACAAAACATTTTATATCAAGACACAAGGCAACTTTTGCCCATGAGTATCGATACAATGAAATATGCATCGATACCAAGAACAAATAATTATTTTTAGTCTCGAGTCTCGGAGGCCTATATCAATACTACAAAGGCTTGTATCGATACTTTTGCATGGGTATAGATACATTTGGCCAAATATCATAATTTTGGCTTTTGCCAAGGTTTGTATCGATGCAAACATGCTAAGTATCAATACCACACTTTAGATATTGATATCGAACCCTCTCTTATCGATACTACATGTGAAAATTTGAAGTTTTAGCGATGTAAGGACTTGGTATCAATAGCTATCCACCGATATGACTTGCATATACCTTTAACTTTTTGAATACCTCACCCTAATCAAAAATAATGGGAAACTAACTTGTTCTCATCTGTATGACTCCAACAATGCTCAGAATAATGACTTCCAATTCTAAAAAAATGGCTCGAAAAAAATAGGATAAATAAATATTGTTTATCTATTTAGATAAATAAAGAATTAAATTAATTAGATTAAATTCATGGAAACACAAGTCAGGCTTAATTAACCATAATATGCCAACCCTAAACTGGTCCAAGCTTGTTGGGCAAAATTTTTAGGCCCAATAGCTAGGGAAATTCAACCAAGATGGATGAAAGGTTGGCTGACCATTTAATTAACCTAAAACAAGGAAAATAAGTTCAACTCATGTCGAAAGTTTTAACTAGGTCAAAACTTTTCCATTCTAAATCCAACTAGAAGCAAGATTGAGTTTGTTTGTAAAGATATGATGGCCTAATGACTTCAATGAGAGTTTTAACCTAATTTTGATAGGAGGCTACTAAATATCTTGAGAGAACAAATTTTATTGGATAAAAAGATAGTTTTCCTGCCTATGCAAAACCTTAATGTTGTGCCATTTCCCTGACACAATTTGAGCTTGGCGTAAACTTGCTTCATTCTTTCTTCATGGTTTTTAATTGATTCATTATTTAAAGTTATCTTTGGTTTGAGGATTAACCACCTTTCTAGCTAGCACTAAAGAACCATCGGGTTTTCTTTAAACTTGTGATTATGGGCAAGAAAGTTACCATCTTGAATGCCGCTTTGAATTATTTCTTGGAAGCACTTAATCTGATTTTCTAGCACTTGAAATAGCCCCTAGACATCATTCAAAGGTGGTGGTCAAAGGCTATTGACATGGCCAAAAAGATTGCCTAAACTTAAGGCACTACTTATTAGAGTCCTACTTTCGTTGGAACTAGTTTTTTAGTGGGAGTGAAATTCTTTAAACTTAGAAATCAAATTCCTTAAACTATGGAAATAGTTTAAGTTGGATTAGATAAAGAGTTATCTAATAAAACTTGGCTCCTAAAAGTTAGGAATATTTAAAGAGTTTTAATTCAACTAGGATTCTTTAAATAAACATGTTTGAAAAGAATCAAAATTTGGAAACTTGTTTTCTTAAATTGTTTAATTAAATAGGTTACTTTAATTTTATTTCTTTAAATACGTTAATTTTGGAAACCTAATTTAAGCATGCAAATAAAAGCATTTGCTTTTGTTAAGACAAATTACCTAAAGGTTAGCTAAATGTCTGATTTAAGACTAGCATCCTATATGTTAGGAATAAGATTAAAATGTTTAAACACTATGGTCAATTCTTATAAATGCTTTGTTGAATGTGATAAATTTGTTTATACATGCATGATATACATGTAATTATGATGTGACATTAACTATACATTATTATTATGCTATAATAGTTAAAGCATGAATGATGATTATGAACATAGACCTTATTTGACTAGGTTATGGATGGTTAATTTTATTTAAGGTCTGCATACCTTGCCTTATCTCTTTATTATCCGAGATTGTAAAGTTCACTTCTCATCTTGTTCCCATTGAATGTAACTCGAGGTTTCTTCAAACTCATGTAATTGTTACAAAGTTAGAGATCTAGGATTAGGTTGTATTAGAGAATTTATGTACTCTAAGATGTAAAGCAAATGACGCCAAGATGAACTTTAAAGAGATTACTATGAAAACTTATGTGATATGCAAATGGTATCCCTAGGAAATTGACCATTTAGTTTCCTAATGGCTCAAAGAAACTAGTTTAAATAAAAGTCCATTTTCATCCTAGTAGATTGTATGTAACAGATTTATTTTTATGTTGATATATATGTGATATATGTGATCAAATAAATGCTAATGCAATTAAAATCAAATCAATGAGACTTAAATAATAATTTCATCAAAAAATTCCTTGTAAAATGTTGAGTCCAAGCTTAAACATTCCATTAGATTATAACAAGATAGATGAGTTTTGACTGCAGGGATATGTTTATACTAACTCAAGGTCCTTGTCGCTCGAGCTACTTAAGTTAATGTGTTTTACTTAACTAACTGCATAGTTTTAGAGGTGATGGTTAGGCAAAATGCATATAATGCATTCTAGTAAAACGTTACCACGTAAATGATCTAGGAGTTGTATGGAGATGCAATAGGTAAATTGAGTTACCTATTGAATTAGTTCTTTTAAGGTTTGTTGAGTTAACTCAAGGTTATAAAAAGATGAAAAGGGTCTTAGCTCATTAAGAAAATTAAAATATTGAATTTCTCGTATTATAGTTAAGGGTTATAGTTACACAAAAATAATGAGGAATAATCATTTTAGTTTTAAAACCTGACAAAATGATTATCTTCTATACGTTTTCACATTAAATATATTCTAAATTTATATAGGTTGTAAACAAGTAAAAGCGACTTCGAATTTGTCATTGCATAGCATACTTGATGCTGACAAGCCGACTAGACCAAACTCCATTATCTATTCCAATAGTATTAAGATTGTCTTAATTCTAATTGAATGGCATATCTAAGAAAAGTCCACTAGTTAGCAGTAGCTTATCAAGTTCATAGAGATGACCTTGATCTAGCCACATTGTTATGATGACTGGTAGAACACATAAACTTTGAAAAATGGCAATCAACCTTCTTGAAATAACTCAAAGCTTTATTGAATAGTTCAATAAAGATAATCATGATGAAAAGTTCGACATCCCAAGGAATTACTCCTAAGATGTCAAAAGGTAGCCAAGATAAGCCTCATGTGATATAATGTACTTTAAGACTTAAGCATATTAGATGTGTCATGGATCATGATTTGTGCATTATCATTATACTTTCTTGTGAAAAAGGAAAAATGAAATAAAAAAGAAGCATGCCATATTTTTTGAGAGCTAGATTTATTGGAGTAGAGATTGCAAGGAATACTTTGATATTATTAAACCAAGAAGCTTATAAAAGTTTTATAGATAAACATGTGTTGAGATTTGCTTACTTTTTTGGGTATATGATAGCTACATGTTGGAAAATATTTGAGACATATTGTAAGAATCAAATAAATTGAGTAGTGGAGATAGACTATGAGAATTGCAATCTTATAGATATTGATCAAAACTTGCTTTCTTAATGTTTTTAAAACATCAAAAAATCATAAAATTTGTTCTATGTCATGGTCACTCAATTTTTAAATATAAAGTTGCACTAATATTGAGTAATAATGATGGGCCAACATGAAGAAGGCAACCTAGATGATGCAGACTAGGCTTGTTGATCTATCTAGGAAAGTTTATTAAACTTTTATGATTTATTATTGAACATTTAGATGTTCTATTTCCAAATATTATGGCTAAATATGAGGATATTATTTTGAAGTTTTCTTGTTTCGTTGGCATCTAGATGCCATGCTTTTTCTTCATTCAATAACTCATAGTAGATATATTCCACAAACTCAGTCCATTGTTTATATAAACTAAATAAGTTAAGGCCTAGATCAAATGGAATTCAAAAAAGTTTTGAATTAGATTCCTTGCAAAAATCTTGCGCTCGTAATATTTAGTGGCAGTATTCATGGGATATAAAAAGTTAATATTCATGAGTAAATGACAAACTATAGTTATATATACTTGGATATAATTTTGAAAAAGTTCCAAACTAGAGAAATTACATATTTATATGCAAGAGTCATAAAACAAATCATTTCATCATAGCTCGTGAAAATGATTAATTTTGGATTATAGCTATCAAGCTAATAAATTGATTCCAATAGTTGTAAGAGAACTGAGCCATATGATTGGAAGCAAGTGGAAGTGGGATTTATAGGTGTATGCCCTTGAACCAATCAGATTAGGACATGGGATACATAGTCAAATAACAATATATAAGTACTAGGTTAAAGTAACACAGATTTTTTTTCATGTTAGTGGCATGATTGACACTAATGCAA
Source organism: Adansonia madagascariensis (assembly GCA_038381835.1). NCBI lineage: Eukaryota > Viridiplantae > Streptophyta > Magnoliopsida > Malvales > Malvaceae > Adansonia > Adansonia madagascariensis. Next base: position 106,764 of record JBBYHL010246116.1, read on the forward strand.
GCACTAATTGGATGAAGCCCTTGAAACACAATGGCTATGCAAAGATAGTAATAAGTTACAATAATCAGATCCTTATGCATCAAAGCCATGTTTCTAAAAATGTTCTTAGTCATTGTATTATCAAGATAGGGCATTGATAATCACAAAGACTAGTACATGCCAAGCCTCCATGCATTGGATGCATGCAACTTTTTAATCTCATAGAAGTTGTAGTATATGAGATGCTTAGGGATAGCATATAGGTGCTTATTTTGTGAAAACAAGTTCACTAAACATAGCTCAAATGAGAACTTCATTTGGTGTCAGTCACTCAATTATCTATGGAAAATGCTTTTGTTAGTATATGCCATAGAGCCAATCAGATTGGATAAGGCATATCTAAGTTAATAATGCAAACTAATCACTTATGTTAATGATTCTAGGTTTTCCTTTATGTTAATGGCATGATTGACACTCATGTGAATACTAATTACATGAAGCCCATCAAACAAAATGGCCTTGCAAAGCTAGTAATGAGTTACGATGATGAGATCCTTATGCATCAAAGCCATGTTTCTAAAAACTTTCTAGTCATTATATTATCAAGACAAGGCATTGGCAATATACAAAGACCAGCATATGCTAAGCCTTTATGTATTTGATGCATGCAACTTCTTGATCTTAGAAAAATTGAAGTATAGAGATAATTGGGGATAGGTTTAGGTGCTTGTTTTATGGAAATAAGTTCATTAAACATGGCTCGTATGAGAACTACATTTGGTATAAGTCACTCAAGTGTTTATAGAATATGTTTTCATGTGCCAGTCAGGTATATTAGTCCTTAGACTTATGATACCAGGTCATCTAGTATGAGGAATGTCATGCTTTGATTTATTTAAAATAGGTCCATAATGGATGGATACTTAACGTAGGGTACGCTGGGTATGACATGAATTATATGGTGGATAAATGAGTTATCTAGAGAGAAATCACCACTCCAAGTGACATTGGAGACACATCTTATATATTTTTGGCTTTGGTTAACTTGATAAAGTCATTGGCCAATGCATGACGGATTTAAGAGAAATTGTTTCTCTAAATTCATGAGGTTAACCAAAGCTAGAAAAACTAATACGGATTGATACATACGTAGACATTGCACCATGCTCATTGTCTTTCTGGGATATCTTGTGAAAAGACTAAAGTACACTAAGAGGTTGGTTACTAAAAAGTTTCTTAAGTGGTCATATTGACTCATTCTACATACTAGGTGGCTATAATGCCTTGCCAGAGACCGATCTTGGTTTATAAATATAAATACACTTAAGTAGGTAATTATATTTAATGCTGTTATAATGGTAGCCTAATGGGTCACACACAATAAAATAATCTATTAGATTAAAACTGAAATTTAATTAAGTATGACTTAATTAAATACAAGGCATAGTGAGGAGGCTTAATTAAATAAGTTCAACGAAGAATAATTTAAGAAATAAATTAGATTTATGAATTCTAATTAGAGATGTCTTAAAATGGAAACAAAGATAAGAATGTCTTATCAAACAATGTCTATGTGTAGACATGATTTTAGAGATATTATTAAATAAAGCCAAATAGCTGTTTTGGAAAAAGTAAATAACTATTTGATAATTATTTAATTAATTATTAAATAATATTTACATGAAGTAAAATTGTTTTACTTGGGCTAGAAAATTTAATCATGAATTAAATTATCTAACATATAAATTAAGGGTTAGGCTAAAAGCCCTAATTATCAAATTAATGGAGTTTAGTTTGTTAACTACTCCAAGTTGGGCTAGGTGCATAGAATAGCAATCCTTGGTGTTCTATTGGGTTAAAATACTAATAAGTTAATATTAAGGACTAATTTTTGACAATCTAATTGAAATAGTTTTAAATGGGCTTCAAGAAACACTTCAAAGTGGGGTCACCTTTTAGGTATCTTACTAATGGGCTCAGTTGAACCAATTGTCAAGTCTAACCTAGCCCAGGTGTATTTAAATATATTATGAAGGCTTTTTAGACATCAACCTTAGACTTCTCTAAAGGGTTTGGCGTACCAACTATGCTTCCCTAAGCTCACTTTGCATTTTCATGGATTTTCTAGGTGTTCTTGAATCATTCTAGACACAACAAAATTAAAAAAATAGTTTTCTAGCATTGAGAGATTAATTTTTCATGAAAGTTGTGAAATTGGCTAGATCTTAAAATCTTTACATTTTTAAGCTTGATTGTGCAGATTTGCATCCTAAGTGATCAGAAAGTGTTTTTAATGAAAATTAAAAATGGAAAATCGGTTTTATATCCTAAAGTAACGAACCAAAATAAAAAAATTAGGATTTTTGTTATTTGTTTACCTACATCTATAGAAAAAAAGCTACTTCCCTACAAAGCTATTTTTCTCTTTTTTAATGCAATAGGCATGGGAATTGTTCCCAGATCACTTCAGATCTAAGCTTGTTCGGTATATATCTTTTCGTTAAGGTTTAAGAAGCTTCTGGCTTGCATCAGAGAACCAATAGACCTCATGAAGGCTCCAATAGGCATCTTTATGGATCATTGTTATAGACAAAACTCTTATGCTACTTGTGGCCTCAAGAAGAGATCGTTGTAATCAACTTATGGTGCATTTGTACAAGGCTCAGCATGCCTAAAGTTAGGAGTCTCTGGGAAGGTATCATTTCTAGTAGATCTATGTTTTAAAATTGCTATTACATCACATGTACATCTCTTCTTAAAAGTCATGATGAAATCCATGTTTTTTTGTTTAATTCTACTGCATATATTTAATTTTGATTAATTTTTATGCTTATATTGATATGCAAAAGCCATGATTTTCCCTTTTAGTTCCTATATGTCGTCATCTATGTAGATAGCCTATTTTGTCCGACCAATATCTAAGGCATCAAAGGTCATTATTCGAGACACCATTGGAGTCATTTGGAAAGGCATGGATTAGTTCCCCATCATTCCCGATTGAGGTGAGTTGTTTGAGGAGTCAGAGGTATGAAAACTCCATATTTTTACATGCATGTATCGTTATAGGGCCTTTACGTCATCAAAATTCAAAGCCTCACTATTTGTATTGATATAAAAAGATCATTTATGGATATATACAAGTAAATGTATCGATATATGAGTCAAATATATTGATACAGGCTTATGTCATAGCTAAAATCATATTTTTTGTCTAAAATGTATTGATACACAAGTGATTGTATCATACATTGTATCTTTATTGTATCAATACATTTTGGGTTTTTGCCTAGACATATTGATACAATATGCAATGTATCAATACATCCTACGTATTTTGCCTAGTTTGTGGCATTTTTCACCCTTTGGCCCCATTGCATTAAAACACAAACTTAGCCATGATTTGGCACCAAAAATCATCCAATATTAGACATAGCCCTATTCATATCACATGGAATTTATCTTGGGCCTTAAACATTAGATTGTAGCATTTTTGAATGGTACATTAAGCTTGCTACAAGGGCATTTCATGCTATAATGTGGATTAATCAAGGGCAAGCCAAACCTTACTCATTATGTCAGCTTATGCATGGTCTCT
>JBBYHL010246116.1:117387-138300 GCA_038381835.1 Adansonia madagascariensis
TTTTTCTTTTTTTCTTTCACCAATTACAACATAATTCAAACATGGCTCACTATATTTTCTAAAACAATTTCATGCTTATTCCTATATAGTGAAGATTGATCTTGGTTTTTCTTATTAGGCTAGGCCAAAATATATGTGGCAATCAAAAGAAAAGATATATATATATATATCAATTAAGCTCTAATGGGGTAAGTAAGGATATAAATATATAAAGGTAGGCTTAAAAAGGCTCAAATAATCCAAAGATAGCCTAAATCATCTCCTTAACTTAATGTTATCTAGGATTTTGCCTTGAAAGAAAAGCAAACAAATTCTAGGCCTCTAGATATAACTACAATTTACATCAACATAAACAATCTTCAAATAAGCAATACAAATCAAAGCAAAGAGATTAGGTGCTCAAATTCAAAAATCACATCCTAACAATGAAACAAACAAAAGAATTTAATCATAAAATTAAATCATACTTATATTTTCCTAAGAATCAAAATAAATGAATAACTAAGTTCTCATCATTGAATAAGGATCTCATAATATTAGGCAGAAGCATCTTAATTGTACTATACTCTTAAGAAATAGATAGAAAGAAAGAAATATATGCAAAAAAAAAAATGTAAAAACACTTATTCTAATTCAACTTTAACAAAACAATATCATTACCAAACTTAAAACAAATATTGTCCTCAATATGTAGAGCTAGAAAGAGAAAGAATAACAAACCACCTTTCTTGAAGAAGAAATTTCAAGTAAAATCTCTAATTGTCCTCTTTGACCTTATCTAGTTTGCCAAAGTTTGTAGGAAGTTGTAAAACATATTAGAAATAATCCAAAAGAAACAATACCAAAGAGAATTTTTTATAAATTTTTTAAGGTAAAAATAAATTAGAAAATTAAAATTTAAAATTTAAAACTTGCCACATCGGCACTAGCAACTAGGTAAAATAGGGTTTTGAAAAAAATATGAAAAGAAGGGAACAGGCCAGCTGGAATTACAGAATTGAGATCCTAGTGCTGTAGCACCAGCCTTTGAAGTATTAGGGCGGCACCCTTCTTAGGTGCTATAGCACCCTATTCTTTTTTTTTTTTTTCGTAACTTGACATCGCAATGTCAAGTCTTAGGCATTGCAGTGTCGAGTTGTGAAATACTTTATCATTGTGATGTGTGAAAACTTTTTTAAGACTTGCAAAAAGAAAAAATATTGAGTACAAAAACAAAATAAAAATACTAAAATTAAAGGGAGAAAGTTTAAGCTGCTTGGGTTGCCGCCCAAGAAGTGCTTAATTTATAGTCATCAGTTTCACTATCTTCAATGTTATTTTGGGTAGGCTAAACCACTGTAAGACCTTTAACAACCAAGCTTGCTTCCCCCGAAGATGTTTGAAATGTCACCCTTTCACCTTGAACTTCCTGGGCCATTGACCATCCCAAATGCCTATCCCCATGCCCATTTATAGTCTCTTAAATATGTAGGCAAAGGCTTACATTCTATTGAGGGTGGTTTTTGAATAAAAGGCTTTAAAGATGACATCGCATCAGCTAAAAATCCCAATGGTTCAAATAAAGGAGTGAAACTAATGGAATGTGGTTGTGCCTCCAACAACCTCAAACACATAATAAAGTTAATGTTATCCCATTGTGAAGTTAAAATCAAAGATACCTTGAATGGATCAGGGGAATAACTTTCTATGAACACTTCGTTAGATGCACTTTCCACCACGTTAACTACAAAATGCTTAACATATTCTTTAGGAAACGATGATGGCGGGTTGGACTAGTTCTTTTTTCTTCTTGAGCCTTGTCATCATGTTTACAACCATAATTTCATCTTCAAGTAATTCTTTTGGAAATTATAGCTCGTCACTATCCCTTTCTATCTCTTTACCTTTTATATGATTTGTTTCAGTGTCACATGGTAAAGTTTCTTAAGGGCAATTGCAGATGGCATTAGCAAGTTGGACTACTTATGTCTTAAAATTCCTCAAAGATGCTATTAGAGTCTAAATGATGGTATCTCAGCTTTCAGTTTTTACCCTACATTGCATAAGCATCTCTTCTAATAATGGCTTCTCTTCAAGGATAAGAACTTAGGCTTATAGTGGAAAACGTTGATGAAAGTTTGGATTGACTGAATATGAAGGCCATTGAGTGTTGCAACAAGCAAAATTTGGGTTATCGTCCTAATTCGAATGATAGTTGTCAGAATAAATATAATCTTGCTGCATAGTGTAGCTTCCAGCATATTGAATGGGTTTAACATGGATTGGGCAATGATCACTAGTATGTGCTCCCCCACATAAGTTACAAGTTATGAAAGGGCTTTGGATAGCACATGCATTCAAATTGTCAAGCTTTTCGAAAAGGGTAGCTAGTTGTGTAGATATGGCATTTAGTATTTTCCTTTGTTTAATTTCCTTATATGACCATTGATCATCATAAAACATCATCTCTTCAAATTACCTAAATAAAATAAAAATAAAAAGTTTGAATTAAGACTAAGATTGCTTGGTATTAATTTTAGCAAAAATAGTAAAACAATTCCCCAACAATGGTGCCAAAAACTTTTTGTTGAATTTGCACTACGCAAGTGCATGCATCATAATAAGTAATATAGTGATAAAATAAAGTGTCGATCCCACGAGAAATTGATACTAAATTTTTTTAAGTATTAAAATTGAAACAACTTAATCTTATCCAAACAAACTATTAAAAATTATAAATTAAAACTAAATATAATAATAATAATAATAATAATAATAATAATAATGGAAGCCTAAGATTACAAATTTTCTCAACACTTCATTTGAATAAAGCTCTATTCTTTTAACTTGGCTAATGTTAATGAGTTGTTAACCTAAAGTTCTAATTTATTTGTAAGTATCTTCTAATAGCCTTATAAAAGTATCTCTCTTAATTAATTTACTATATTCCTATGCAAATTGAATTAAAAGAAACTCATTAAGCTTAGACTTTAATTGGTTACATATGGCATGCTTGTATATTCCTATCTAACATGTAGATCAATTCATCCTAATAAATGAATATGAAATATATGTCATTTAATCCAGGTCTAAACAAAAAAATTCCCTTTTTTTAAAATTCATTTGGCTTACTAAATCAATCTAATTGGTGATTAAGCAATTAGAAGGATTAAGAGTGAGATTGAACAAACAACTAAAATATCATTAAATCAAAAATAGAGAATAAAACAATTTAAACTACATATTAAGTTTCATTGCAATCTTAGAAAAATAAATTAAATTCATAATAAATAAATGAAACATAAAACACTAAAGTTTCACCATTATAAAAATTATAATAAAGATAAAAAGATTAAGGGAAAGAGAAAATTAAGAGTTTTTAGGTCTTGGTCTTCAACTTTTTCAATCCTTGTCCTACTACAAAATTTTGATGGCTTCTCTCCTCTTTAAAAAAAATAATAGCTATAAAGCATCTAAGGATGTCTTTAAGTCTAACCTTAAGAGTTGTATTTATAGGCAAAACCCTGAGGGTAGAAATTTGGTCTCTAAGTAGCTTGAACAATTTTTTTTTTGAAATTGCCAAACTTAATCATTTTACTTGATTGAGTCCACTTCTTGATTAATTTGTTGCACTTTGGGAAACTCCTTTGGGTTTCGACCTAAAAAATATGAAAAGTATTTAAATAACTAAGTAATTAACATATAAGGAAAGTAAATGATAATAAATTAAGAACTACTAAAAAATAGAATTTAAATAAAATAATACTACCATAAATAAAATTTAAATAAAAATATCGAAGACTTAGCTAATTTAATATGCATAATGAGATTAAATAATTCTATTTTATAGAGTTATCGAAACCAATGCTTGAAAGCTCAAGTACAAGACTTGAGAGCAACTTGGGACATGAATGAAACTTTAACACTCAGGTTCAAAATCTAGAGCATTCCTTCCAAGCTTGCCAAGATCGTATAGATTAGTTGGTAAGGGCCTCTGAATAGCAAGAACAACTATAGTAAGTGATAGATAACCAGGCACACCTAGATCATCAAGAGCATTGTCGCCATCTCACTGAGGAAATTAGGCAGTCTAGGCCAAGGCAAATGACATGATCGAGGTATCTCGGTCTTTAAAGCAAGATATCATACCCATCAAAGATCATGAAAAAGAGTTATTAAATATCTTGGAACAGGTGTTATCATGTTAGATACTTTTGGATGTAATCATGTATAATCAAACTATGTTTTCACTTTATGAAAAATGCTACTAGTGAAGCTATCCCTAAGCCAATTGTCTCTCTTGCATTTTCACTCAAATCTTTTACTACTTTGTTTATTTATTTGTTCGTGCCAAGAATCATTGACTATCATGATTTCATCATGAGCAATCAACAATATGAACATTTTAATGCCATAAAAAAGTCTAATACGAGAATGGTCATAAAAGTTTAAGGGATTTTGAGATCAAACAAGGAACATATAACTGATTATTGCATGCCATTACAATACTCGTTGTTGTATGTAGATCATGGAAAATGATCATCATGCATGGATTGAGTGACTTAAATTAATGTATAAAGAGTCTCAAAGCCAAATACTTTATTGGCAAGATCAAATGCAAGCGTAAATCAAGAAGTTCATGGAGCTACTGATAGTCTTTGCTAAAGAAAGGGGATAAGCTAGTGCCATCAATACTGGAAAAGAGTTGGCTAACTTGGAAAATCACCCCATTCAGTAGAACTAAAGCAACCTAGGAAGGGACTCATCAAGAGCACTATCCTAAAATGACAATAGCCAGTCAGTACCACTGGTGATTTACTAAAATCCTATCGCGATGAATTCATTACTCCTCAGACTCGAAAGAGTGTATGTGAGGGTCTCTCCTGCCAACCCATAACATTTGATTAGGATCAGCAAAAAAAGATGAATGGGCAAAAATCTGTAATGTCTACTGACTATATGAGCAAATATCAACTTTTGGAGAATTATCTCTAACTTGTGGTGAAAAGTAACAAATCTGGAGCTATCAACACAAAATCTTTGTCTTTAGTGTCCAATATTGTTATTCTCCTAAAGTTTAAGTATCAGATTTTAAGAAGTTCAATGGAACCATTAATCTTACAGTGCATATCTGAATGTACCATAGAAAATAGCTAGGTATGAAATGGATGGAAAGCTTCTCATCCACTATTTTCAACATAGCTTGACTAAGATAGCTACCTGATGGTACACTTAGCTTAATAACATCCAAATTTAGCCATGGGCCGACCTAGCTAGAGCCTTTTTGAATCAATGTTAACATTTATTAGATTAGGCTCCTGAATATTTCTCTCTTATGAACCTAGAGAAGAAGTCTATCAAAAGCTTTAAGAAATATGCCCAATGATTGAGAGAAAGGGCAACTTTAGTTGAGCCCCCTTTAACTAAAAAAGAGATGACCAAGATATTCATTAACACCCTACATGCCCTATACTATGACAAACTGGTAGGGAACACCACCAAGAAATTCACTAATCTTGTTTTATTTGGCAAAATGATCGATGTGATGATTAAAAGTGGTAGAATCTTAGCAGGCAAGTCATCTGGATCGAGCAAGAAGTAGGCTGCCAACAAAAAAAAGGAAGAAAAGTCAAAAGCCATAATATACGAAAACTTATCTTAACTAAGTCAATATCAAGCCCCCAGTCTATACTACCCAAGCATGCCCTACCCTAATCCAATTATGATCCCTCCTCAACCAGTTTATATAATGACCTATAACCTATTCTTTTCTATTCCACTAAATCCCCCATGAAATATTCCACCTCTTGTTAACTGGAATGTCAATGCCTCTGCCAATAATCCCCTACACAATCAAGGAGTGAATCCTAGAAGGAAATAGTTTAACCTTATTTTGATGACCTATAAAGAGCTTTACCAAACTCTACTTTAAGGACATTTAGTCACTTTTGTGTATGTCCTTGAAAAGAATCCCTTATACCCTAGTGGTACAGTACTAACGCTTATTGTGACTACCACATCAGGACAGTGAGGCATCACAATAAGAGCTACAAATCATTTAAACGAATGGTCTAAAACTTCATCAACTCGAAGGTCCAGCAATTTAGCACAAATTAAGGGCCCAATGTTGCTGCAAATCCTCAGACTATCATGCCAAGCCAATAATGAACATGATCAGTGTCAAGGATGGTTGTAAGGTCAAGAGAAGCATAGACGAGGCTAGGATGCAAATGAGTCTTGTTTGGTGGATATTAATTCAAGTAGGAATGCTTAATGCAGTTGAAAAGTCAGAAGAGATATATGATGATTTTTATGATTTCCACACCATCCGTGGTTATAGCCTTCAAACATGCAAAAAATTTCGTGCAATGGTTCAATGAATGATGAACGAGGGTAGAATGAATTCTAAAATAAAAAACAAGCATCTCCCACTAAATTAGTGAATATAGTTAGGGAAGAAGTGACACAACCTTGGTACTAGATAAGACCACCTCTTATTATCTACAACAGAAAATCATACTTCGGGGTAAGTTTTTTTATGCATGTGCTAAGAGGCACCTACTTTACTCCAATACAAGAGCAACAAAGCTGTCCCTTGGAAATATAAGGGCAGAGTTATGATGATCAGAGAGCCTACTTAATTAACCACTATCATCGACTTGTCAAGAGTCAGCCACTATGCCTCAGATTAGGATGAAATACTATGAATCTAAAAAGATTAAAGAGGCAATGGATAAGAAAGAAGCCATTAAATTTCTAAAGTTCATCAAACACATCAAATATAGCATTATTGATCAATTGAACAAATAGCTCGATAAGATTTTATGCTGCCCTGTTTCTTAATTCGAAGGTCAATTAAAATGCTTTACTTAAAGTGTTGAATGAGGTTATTTGCCGTTAGATATGTTAATAGAAAAATTAGATTATTTAGTGAACAATATCACTACAAATAACTACATCTCTTTCATTGATGATAAGATACCACTCGGAGAAAGGGAAACTACAAAGCTTTACACATGCAAATGTTGTGTACTTTCTAAAGTTCTTATAGATAATAGTTCAGCTCTAAATGTCATGCCCTTTGTAACCTTGAACAAGCTTTATGTCTATGCTTCCCGCATCAAGCATAGCCATACTATTGTGTGAGCAATTGATAGGACTTGCAGTGGAGTCACTAGAGACATCACCATTCTGCTCTGATAGGTCCATGCACTTATGAAGTCAGCTTTCAAGTAATGGACATTACTCTATCGTGCAATTACCTATTAGAGAGGCCTTGGATATATTCAGCCAAGGTAATGACATCATCTTTGCATAAAAAATTGAATTTGTGATCGACAACAATGTGCTCAGCATTTGGGCTAAAGAGGAAATGATAACGGATACTTCTTCTAATGTTATTTACATTGAGCTAGATAGAGATGCCTCTGAGCTGTCCTTCCAGTCATTCGAGTTTGTTAATTTACATTCGTAGTAGAGGGCCTGCATATAACTGAGCCTCGATTGTTGAGGAATACCATATGGGTTTAAAGTTGACAGTCAGTAAAAGTTGCTAGGTGAGAAAAGGTCTTGGAAGAAGTTTACAAGGTATGGCTAGAGCTTTAAAATTTGTCAACCATATTAACATGAATGGTCTAAGATTCAAGCCGAATATGCTACAATAGAAGCATTAAGCCAAGATGGTAGAGATCAGAGGTTGGCCCATCTATCGGGTTAAGAGTTAGGACCAGAACTGATGATATTCCCATTGATCCGTGAGAATTTTTGTTGAAGAGGATGTATGGATCCAAATTAGTCGAAAGAGTTGAAAACTAAAGATGTCCTAGTCTTTCTCAATTGAGCAATCTGTAACCTCTATATCCATGCCATCGATGATCAGTTGGGACTAGTAAAGCCAAGTAATGAGATCCATCCCACTCACTAGAATCTATTCTTGACAACAGGGCCATATCAGAAACTCATATACTTTTTAGGTTTGTTTTCATATAGTGTCAAGCATTAAAAGCTACATGCTTTTGCCTAATAGCTTAAAGGAAACCCTATATACTAGGCATTTTTTATCAAATATTATCTATAAAAATGACTTTTGCAGAAACTATTTATCTTGCATGCCCATTTTTATTCTTCACCTCTACTTAAACTCTTTGTATATTGAATATTTAGTCTATATTGTTTATTCTTTTACCCTTTTAGGTGCTTTAATAAAAGTGACATGGATACTTTCAATAAGTATCTAGAGATCAGTTTCAAATAAACAATCAATACTGGTGAAGTTGATTCTAATGAAGATTTTAAGGAAAATTCGGTGCCACTAGATTTGTTAAGTTTAATTGAACATGAAGAGAAGCAGATTTTGCCCTATAAAAAACCAACTAAGGTCATAAATTTGGGAAACAATGAGGATCGAAAAAAGATTAAAATCAAAACCTTCACAAAACCCTCTACCAGAACCAAACTGATTAGCTTGCTTTAAGAGTGCCAAAACATAGTTGCCTGGTCATATTAAGATATGCCTAGACTAGACACTGATATTGTGGTCAATAAGCTTCTCCTTAAACTTGAATGCAAACTAATCCAATTAAAGCTAAAAAAATGAAACCGAAAATGCTCCTTAAGATTAAAGAAAAAGTCAAGAAACAATTTGAGGTAAAATTCCTCAAAATAGCAAAATATCCAAAATGGGTTATTAACATTGTCATAGTTCCTAAGAAATATGGTAGGTGTTGACTATCGAGCTTGAATTGGGTGAGTTTGAAAGGTAATTTACTTTACTCAACATTGACATTTTAGTTGGTAATACAACCAAGAACTCCTTGTTCTCTTTCATGGAGGGATTCTCGAGTTATAACTAGATCAAAATGGCATCTGAAGACATGAAGAAAACTATCTTCATAACCATGTGAGGCATATGCTACTACAAGGTCATGCCTTTTAAACTTAAGAATGTTGGTGCAACCCATCAAAGAACCATGGTGAAATTATTCCATGACCTAATACACAATGAGATTGAGGTCTACATAGATGATATGATATGATTTCCAAGTTAACATGAGTAAACAAGCATGTTCCTCACCATCAAAAGCTCTTTGAATAGCTATAAAAATTTCAACTAAAACTAAATCCTGTCAAATGTACTTTCGTTGTCACATCTGGGAAGCTACTAGGTTTTATCGTCAGCGAAAAAGGATTAAAGTTGGCCCAAGTAAGGTCAAGGCTATTCAGAACATGCTGCTACCTCATACATAAAAGAAGGTGAGAAGCTTCCACGAGAGACTGAACTACATCTCCAGATTCATATTGTAGCTTAGTGACAAATGTGACCCAATCTTTTGACTTCTTCACAAATAGAATTATAGGGAATGGAACGAAAAATGTCAAGAAGCATTTGACAAAGTCAAACATCATTTGTCAAACCCTCCATTACTAGTACTACCCATTCCTAGGTGACTGTTAATCCTCTACTTATCAATCTTTGACAAATCTATTAATTATGTGCTCAGGTACCGTTATGAGTAAAAAAAAGAGCTAGCCATCTATTCCCTAAGTAAAAAGTTCATGAAGTATGAGAATAACTATTTAGTAGTTAAAATGTTCTGTTGTGCTCTGGCTTGGACTGCCTAAAGACTCAGGCAATACATGTTATACCACACCACATGGTTAATTGTGAGACTTGATCCCATTAAGTATTTATTCAAAGCCCTCACATTGTCAGAAAGATTAGTTAGATGGCAAGTTCTGCTCTTCGAATAGGACATAATCTATGCCAATCAAAAAGCCATTAATGGTAGCACGATAGTGGATTTCTTGGCAGCCCAGACAATAAGTGACTATGAACCACTAAACTTCGATTTCCTTGATGAAAACCTAATGTGCACAACTAAAGGAGAAAAAACCTCTAGTCAGGACTAGTCATGAAAAATGTATTTAGATGGAGCATCAAATGCTTTGAGGCATGGAATCAAGGCAATACTGATCTCACTTGATGGGAGTCACTATCCTTTTATGGCTAGGTTAAGCTTTGATTGCACCAATAACATAGTGAATTACAAAGCTTGTGTCATGGGACTTCAAGCGACTATCGAGAGAAATGTCAAGACTTTGAGTTTTTGAGGATTCAGCTATGGTCATCTATCAACTAAAAGGAGAATGGCAAACCCACAATGCTAAGTTGATTCATTATGAGAAACTAATCTCAAAACTCAGGGAAGAATTTAAGGATATTAGTTTCCAACACCTACCTCAGGAAAAGAATCAAATAGCTGATGCCTTGGCCACTTTGTCATATATGTTCAAAGTTACTGAAGAATAGGATGTTGCTCTTATCCAAATGATCATTTATATGACTTTGGCACATTGTTAAAACATTAAAGAAGAAAGGAATGGCCTACCATGGTACCATGACATCCTTTGTTACATATAGGATCAATAATTCCCCAAATATGCCACAAAAAATAACAAAAGAACTATTAGAAGAATGGCTATGGGTTTCATACTGGATAGGAAAATCCTATACAAGAAAAGTTGCGATCAAGTACTACTTAGATGTGTGGATGCCTCTAAAGCCAAAAGAACCTTAGAAGAGGTTCATGAGGGAATTTGTAGTACACATGCCAATAGAAACAAGATAGCCAGACAAGTCATGAAATGGGATATTATTGGTTAACTCTCGAGAGACACTGTATCAACTATGCTAGAAAATGTCACAAATGTCAGATCTATGCACATAGGATAAATATCCCACCCTCGTCACTTCATATCATGACTACCCTGTGGCTTTTCTCCATATAGGGCATGGATGTGATTAGGCCCATCACCCATAAGGCTTCCAATAGATGCCGATTCATTCTAGTGGTAGTCTACCACTTCACCAAATGCCAATGTTACCAAGTCAGCTATATGCAAGTTCATGAAATGGGATATCATTTGCTGATATGGGCTTCTTAAACAAATCATCACAGACAATGCTCGCAACTTAAAAAACAGCGTGATGCAAGCAATATGCTCTTAATTTAAAGTACATTATCACAATCGGTGTCATACCCTCCGAAAATGAACAAGACAGTTAAAGCAACAAAAATAATGTCATATAGATAGTTGAAAAAAGGTCTAAACTTATAAAGATTGGCATGAGAAGCTACCTTTTGCACTCTATGCATATAAAACTTCCATTTGGATTTCCACAAGTGCTACCCCGTTCTCTAGTCTCTATGCATATCAAAGTTGAGATCCTTTCTTTAAGAGTTTTAATAGAGGCCAAAGTTAAAGAAGTTGAATTAGTCAGGAACAAATATAGTCAACTAAACCTAATTAGGGAAAAGAAAATGAAAGCTATCTGCTAGGCAAATGCATAAAAAATGCATGATTAGGGCCTATAATAAAAAGGTTTCCCTTTACTAGTTTCACGATGAAGAATTGGTACTCAAGAAAATCCTTTTATCCATAAGAATGTCCAAGGCAAGTGAACCTTTAATTGAGAGGGACTTTATGTCATGAAACAGGCTTTCTAGAGGGGCCCTAATCCTAATAGAAATAGATGGCAACTTCTTGCCCAATTTCATTAACTTAAACTCTATCAAGAAATACTATGCTTGAAAGATGAAAAGCTTAAAGGGCATCCTTTGTTAAAAAAATGTAGAAAAAAATAGTCTCGGATGAAATCCCAAAAAAAGCATCCGTGCAACCAACCTAACTTGAGTTGAAAACCTAAAAGGGTGGCTCGAGAAATCAATCTTAAATTTTTAAAATGAAACTTTTTCTATCATGTGCACTTGCGGTCATTTAAACACGACTAAAAATGTCTTGATAATGTCCAGTCCACCTGAAAGAAA
This sequence comes from Adansonia madagascariensis, assembly GCA_038381835.1. Taxonomy (NCBI): domain Eukaryota; kingdom Viridiplantae; phylum Streptophyta; class Magnoliopsida; order Malvales; family Malvaceae; genus Adansonia; species Adansonia madagascariensis. Next base: position 129,195 of record JBBYHL010246116.1, read on the forward strand.
TTGACGCCACTAGGACAAGTACCTAATTTTCTATCTTGAATATTTTAGGACTATTAGGGAAAGGGCCCAGACAAAATTAGGAGTCTACGATTGCCCCTTTTTGGCTATTATGAAGATCAGAAATAGGGCAAATACTAAATAAACATGATTTTGGTTGGGCCATGATAAGCCTTTTTATAGAAAAGGTTTTCTTTTTTTTTTCACATGGATATATAGGCCAACTTTAATGGTTTTTCTACCTAACCAATGACATTGGGCTCTCCTCTTTTAAATGCCAATTTCAATAGGACATGGTCGTCAGCTACTCTTAGGCTTTCATTTAATATGCTAATTTCGACAGGGATAAAGCCATCAACTACTCTTGGGCTTAGAGCCGATTTTAATTAAGCTAAGGCCATCATCTACTTTTGGGCTTTTAGAAGCCTTTTTCATCTACCTTACATAAGATCGAATAACAAGGCTAGCCTTCCTTACTTACTTTACATAGGATCACATAAGGAGGCCACTTTATTCAACTGATTCCTAAGCAAGATAAGTTGAATTAAAACCTCCTTCACCTATTTTTCACAAGATTAAATAAAGAAGATTTCTTACTTAAAACTTCACCTACCCTTCATAGGATCAAGCAAAATAAATTAAATGCTATTTCAACTACCTTTCACATGATCAAATAAAGAGGACAACTTATTGAAAACTCTGCCTATCTTAGAGGATATTTTACTTAAAACTCTACTTACCTTTTACAAGATCGAATGAAGAGAATATCTTACTCAAAACTCTGCCTACACTTCATATGAATGAACGAAGTAGACTTAAATCTTACTTCACCTACCTATCACAGGATTGAATGAAGATGATAACTAATTCAAAACTCTACCTACCCTTCACGGCATTGAACGAATAGGATATCTTACTCAAAACTCTATCTACACTTTACAGGATCAAATGAAAAGGATATCTTACTCAAAATTTTGCTTACCCTTCATATAATCGAACAAAGTAGACTTAAATCCTACTTCACCTACTTTTTATAAGATCGAATGAAGAGGATAACTTGGTTAGAACTCCACTTACCCTTCATGGGATCGAACAAAGAAGATATCTTACTCAAAACCTCCCTATCTTTTACAAGATCTAATGAAGAGGATATCTTCCATAAAATTCCACCTACCTTTCATGAGATCAAATGAAGTAGATTTAACTACTACTTCACCTACCTTTGACAAGATCGAATGAAGTAAACTTATATTTTACTTCACCTACTTACATAGAATCGAATAAAAAGAATAACTTACTCAATATTCTATCTACCCTTCACGGGATTGAAAGAATTAAACTTAATCCTACTTCACTTATAGTTCATATGATTAGATTAAGAGGATAACTTACTCAAAACTCCACCTACCTTTCATGGTATCAAATGAAGAAAATATCTTAGTTAAAACTCTTTCTACCCTTCACAGGATCGAACAAAGAGGATATCTTACTCAAAACTCTACCTACTCTCCATGGGTTAAATGAAGTAGACATAAATCTTACTTCAGCTATTTTTCACAGGATAAAATGAAGAGGAAAATTTACTCAAAGCTCTGCCTACCTTTCACAAGATCGAACGAAGAGGATGTCTTATTTAAATCTCTTCCTACCCATCACAAGATTAGATGAAGTAAACTTAAATCTTACTTCATCTACCTTTCACATGATCGAATAAAAAGGATAACTTATTCAAAACTCCATCTACGCTTCACGGGATTAAACAAAGAGGAGGATGTCTTATTTAAATCTCTGCCTGCCCATCACAAGATTAGATGAAGTAAACTTAAATCTTACTTAATCTACCTTTCACATGACTGAATAAAAAGGATAACTTATTCAAAACTCCATCTACTCTTCACGAGATTAAACAAAGAGGACAACTTACTTAAAACTTCACCTACCCTTTACGGGATCGAACAAAGTAGACTTAAATCCTACTCTACATACCTTTCATAGGATCGAATAAAGAGTTTATCTAACTAGAATCTCCACTTACCTTTTACATGATTAAAGTAAGAGGTTATCTTATGCAAAACTTTGCCTACCTTTTACAAGATTGAATAAAATAGAAATAAATCCTACTTCACCTATCTTTCATAGAATCCAATGAAAATACTTAAAACTTCACCTTCCCTTCACCAGATCAGATGAAAAAGATATCTGACTTGAAACTCCACTTATTTTTCATGGAATCAAATGAAGTAGACTCAAAACCTACTTCATCTACCTTTCACATGATCGAATGAAGAGGATATCTTACTTAAAAATCTGCCTACCTTTCACAGGATCGAACGAAATAGGCTTAAATCCTATTTCACCTACCTTTCATAGTATTGAATAAAGAGGATATTTTACAAAACTCCACCTACCCTTTATAGGATCAAATGAAGAGGATATCTTACTCACTGCCTATCCTTCATGGGATCAAACAAAAAGGATATATTAGTCAAAACTACACCTACCCTTCACAGGATCGAAAAAATCAGACTTAAATTCTACTTTACCTATCTTTCACAAGATCAAATAAAGAGGAAACTTATTTAAAACTCTGCTTACTCTTCATGTGATCAAACTAAAAAGATACCTTACTGAAAACTCCACCTACCTTTCATGGGATCAAACAAAAAGGATCTTTTACTCAAAACTCTGCCTACCCATTAAATGAAGTAGACTTAAATCTTACATCACTTACCTTTCATAAGATTGAATGAAAATGATAACTTACTCAAAACTCTGCTTACACTTCATGGGATCAAATGAGGATGATATCTTACATAAAACTTTGCCTACCCTTTACGTGACCGAGCGAATAGGATATCTTGCTCAAAACTCCATTTACTTTTCACAAAATCAAACAAAGTAGACTTAAATCCTACTTCACCTATCTTTCATAGGATCAAACAAAGTAGACTTAAATTTTACTTCACCTACCTTTCATAGGATCAAATAATGAGGATAAATTACTCAAAACTCCATCTACCCTTCATAGGATCGAATAAAAAAGATATCTTACTCAAGACTCCACCTACCATTCACAAGATCAAACAAAAAGGTATCTTACTTAAAACTATGCCTACCCCTTTACGAGATCGAATAAAGTAAACTTAAATCTTAGTTTACCTACTTTTCACAAGATCAAATAAAGAAGAAAAGTTACTCAAAACTTTGTTTACCTTTCGTGAGATCAAATAAAGAGGATATCTTACTTAACACTCTGCCTACATTTTTTAGGACCGAATGAAGTAGGCTTAAATTCTACTTCACCTACCTTTCATAGGATCAAATGAAGAGGGTAACTTATCAAAACATTGGCTACCCATAATAGGATTGAATGAAGAAGATATCTTACTCAAAACGTTTCCTACCCTTCATAAGATCGAACAAAATAAACTTAAGTCCTACTTCACCTACCGTTCACAAAATCAAATGAAAATGATAACTTGTTCAAAACTCCACTTAACTTTTATGGGATCGAACGAAGAAGATATCTTACTCAAAACTCCACCTGCCTTCTATAAGATCAAACAAAGTAGACTTAAATCCTACTTCACCTATCTTTTACAAGATTGAATAAAAAAGATAAGTTACATAAAACTTTGCCTACCTTTCACAGGATCGAATGAAGAGGATATCTTACTCGAAACCCTATTACCTTTAATGGGCTTGAATGAAGTAGACTTAAATCCTACTTTATCTATCTTTCATAAGATCGAATAAAAAGGATATCTTGCTTAAAACTCTACTTACCCTTTATGTGATCGAATGAAGTAGACTTAAATCCTACTTACCTTCCTTTCATAGGATTAAATAAAGATAATAACTTATTTAAAACTCTGCCTACCTTTCATGACATTAAATGAAGAGGATATCTTACTCAAAATTCCATCTACACTTCATAGGATCAAACGAAAAGGATATTTTATTTAAAACTTCACCTACCCTTTACATGATCGAACAAGGTAACTTAAATCCTACTTCACCTACCTTTCATAAGATCGAATGAAGAGGATAATTTACTCAGAAATCCATATACCCTTTATGGGATAGAACGAAGAGGTATCTTACTCAAAAATTCGCCTATCCTTCACTGGATCGAATGAAAAGGATATCTTACTCAAAACCCTAGCTACCCTTCATGGGATCAAATGAAGTGGACTTAAATCCTACTCTACCTCCCTTTGATAAGATCAAACAAAGTAGACTTAAGTTTTACTTTACCTACTTACATAAGATTAAATGTAGAGGATAACTTACTCAAAACTCTATCTACCCTTCATGGGATTAAAAGAAGTAAACTTAAATCCTATTTCACCTATAGTTCATAAGATTATATGAAGAGGATAACTTACTTATAACTCTACTTAGCCTATATGGGATTAAATGAAGAGGATATCTTACCAAAACTCTGCCTACCCTTTACGGGTTTGAACAAAAAGGATATTTTACTTAAAACACTGACTACCTTCCATAAGATCGAATGAAGTAGACTTAAATCTTACTTGACCGACCTTTCACAGGATAGAATGAAGAGGAAAACTTACTCAAAACTCTGCTTACCCTTCACGGGATTGAACAAAAAGGATGTCCTACTTAAAACTCTACTTACTCATCATGGGATCAAATTAAGTAGATTTAAATCTTACTTTATCTATCTTTTACAAGATCGAATGAAGAGGTTAACTTATTCAAAACTCCACTTACCCTTTTATGAGATTGAACGAAAAGGATATCTTACTTAAAACTTCATCTACCCTTCACGAGATTGAATAAAGTAGACTTAAATCCTACTTTACCTGCCTTTCATAATATCAAATGAAGAGGCTAACTTACTCAAAACTCCACTTACCCTTCACAGGATAAACAAAGAGGATATCTTACTCAAAACTTTACCTACCTTTCATAGAATCAAATGAAGTAGACATAAACCCTACTTCACCTATCTTTCATAGGATCGAATGAAAATACTTAAAATTTTACCTACCTTTTATTGGATTAAACAAAGAAGATATCTTACTCAAAACTCAGCCTAACTTTCATTGAATCAATGAAGTAGACTCAAAATCTACTTTGTTTACCTTTCACATGATCGAATAAAGAAGATATATTACTTAACACTCTGCTTACCCTTCACGAGATTGCACGAAATAGACTTAAATCCTACTTCATCAATCTTTCATAGTATCAAATGAAGATGATATTTTACGTAAAAACTTCACCTACCCTTTATGAGATTAAATGAAGAGAATATCTTACTCACCACCTACCTTTTGTCAGATTAAACAAAAAAGATATATTACTCAAAACTCCACTTACCCTTAAATCGAATGAATTAGACTTAAATCCTACTTTACTTATCTTTCACGAGATTGAATGGAGAGGATAACTTATTTAAAACTTTGCTTACTCTTCAAGTGATCACTCTTCACGTATATCTTACTTAAAACTTCACTTACCTTTAATCGAATCGAATAAAGGGGATTTCTTACTTAAAACTCTACCTAACATTCATTGGATCGAACGAATATGATATCTTACTAAAATGCCACCTACCCATCATAGGATCAAACAAAGTAGACTTAAATCTTACTTTACCTAGCTTTCAAAGGATTGAATGAAGAGGATAACTTACTCAAAACTTCATCTACCCTTTACAGGATTTAACGAGGAGTATGTTTTACTCAAAACTCTACCTATCCTTTACGAGATCGAACAAAGAAGTTATCTTACTTAAAACTCCACCTACTTTTCACGAGATCAAACGAAGTCGATTTAAATCCTACTACACTTACCTTTCATAGGATCAAATGAAGTAGACTTAAATCCTATTTCACCTACCATTCATAAGATGAATAACAAGGATAAATTATTCAAAACTCCATCTACCCTTTATAGGATCAAAAGAAAAGGATATCTTACTCAAAACTCTGCCTACCCTTCCAAGATCGAGTAAAAGAATATCTAATTTTTGCCTACCCTTTATGAGATAAAATGAAATAGATTTAAATCCTACTTCACCTACCTTTCATAGGATCGAAAAAAGAGGGTAACTTATTAAAACTCTATCTACCTTTTATGAGATCAAATGAATAGGATATCTTACTTCAAACTCTACTTACCCTTAACGGGATTGAGAGAAGTAGACTTAAATCTTACTTTACCTACCTTTCATAAGATGGAATGAAGAAGACATCTCACTTAAAGCTCTGCTTACCCTTCATGGAATCGAATGAAGTAGACTTAAATCTCACTTTACCTACCTTTTAGAAGATCGATAAAGAAGATATCTTAAATATCATGAACATTAATTTTCTTATACTGGAGAGGCCTTTTCAATCTCAGCCTCATTGTTGCCAATTATTTTTCTTTTTAATGGCTTGTTGTTAAAGTTTTATATCGTTAAAAGGTGATCTCATGTTTGCCCCATGAAATCCTTCTTCTAATCTTGATTTCAAAAATTTGGGAATTATTCAATTTTTTTAAGTCACTAAATATCAAATTAGTGTTTATGAATTCAAGGATACAACTTTATGTAGTTGAATAATGGTTAGCATTTCATTGCTCAAAGCATATTTAGATTTAGATACTCTTATTACAATCATGAAAAGTATTAAAATTTATCTAAATGAGATCACTTTCTCGTTTTAGTTTAAAAAAATCTACTTAATCAAAATCTATGGAAATTTAGGAATGATTTCTGCTATGAATTTTTTAATATCAATGATAATGACATATCATCCTCATTTTTTAATGTTAAAGGTTTCTTATGATTGATGATTACCATTCACAACATCTTTGAACAAGATGAAAAAATAAATTGGGTAAGACCGCTAGAATTTTCCTTGAAAAATGATATAATAAGGTTGAGGTTCATCAAGATCAAATTTAGGTGAATATTTCTTTCATGGGAGTTCCTCAGGAAGCAAGCAATCAAGTTATAACATCCTTTCAATCTTCAAATACAATACTCTGGCAAGTATTAAACTGATGCTAGTAAAGACTAAGTCTCAAGGGGTAAATTTGAAAGGTTTTTAGTAAGCATCAATTCCCAAGGTTGGGCAAAAAAATTTTGGAAGGTTATTTTAAATCAAATTAATATTAAGGTATTTGACTCAACCTTTTGGCGATATCGTGTAAATTTTAGAGGTTTAGGATTAGCATGGAAGGGTTCTTTTTCTTTAGTGGCTATCTTTGTCGGTCTAGGAATAATTTCCAAAGCCTTTAGGTTTGTTCTAGACTACTTTTTTTTGGGTTTTCACTTTAGAACTTTATTTTTTTAATTGATTGCCCCATCATATTCTTAAAGACTCAAATATCATCCAAAAAGGTGAATTTGAAAGAAACTTCTTAGGAATGGCCCGACAGCTTAAATAACTATGTCTGATCAAAATGAACTTTTATAGATACATAATGTAGGCCATGGTTTAAGGTTCAAAAAGAAAGAATAAAGAGGCGCAAATCAATTGTTTTAAGGGTAATTAAATCAAAGATCATTTTTTTTAAAAGAATTTCCTTCTGTATATTTTTTAAGACAAAACACATCTACATTTCTTTATTTGTTCTTACTTTTCATTTGTTCTTACTTCTCTTTGTTTATTTCTTATTCTTATTTTTTACATTTTTTTATTTTAAAGAAGATTGAAATTTGAACCTTCTTCATTCTTTATTTTAAACTTGAAATTTAAACTTTCTTTATTTTTCACTTTGAATATTTAAACTTGAAATTTAAACTTTCTTAGCTCTTCAAAATTTGCCTTGTGATATCTAACATGTTCTTTTTGTAACTTGAGAATGAAATTTGCTTTTTCTAATTTTAAAGTTTTGCTTTAGTTGCCCACCACTATGGAGGATTAAAAGTTTTGACTGCAAAGGGATAATTTTCTATATTTGCGAAAGGATAAAGAAAAATGGCCATTTGTCATTTTAAAGAAAGCCATTTGAACTGATGAGCATTTCACTAGGGAAAAAGGGTTGTTTTCTTTGAGTACTTCAATAAATGATGTTGCACTCAATTTTTAAAGGCTTAAGGTGTGCCTTTCAACATCAGCTTCATAGCAAACAATGAATATTGGTTTTGGTTAAGCCTTTAAGAAAAAAATTGAATTAGTATGGAGGAATGTCTCAAATTTCATATTTCATTTATCAAGCATTGGATTGAAAAGGTTTTACCTAAAGGAAAAATGTGTTTTTGGCTCAATTTCATTCTCATTCTTCCTAAATCAAGGATTTGGAAAAGTTTCATGAAAGGTTATCTAAACTGAGAGATCTTGGAATTACTAACATGTCAAACTATCGAAATCTGATTCTTTTAAAAGCATACCCCATTTGTTCGACCTATAAGGAATCTATAGAAAAGGATATTTAGGTGTGAAAGGTATATGGTTGTGAAAGGTTTATGGTTGGGTGTGAAAAGTCTATGGTCGCGAAAGGTTTATGGTTGAATGTCCAGGACAATCATACATATAGAAGTGAAAGATCTTTCTAGGATAGTTCAACCTAATGGTGATCATCTACCAAAGAAAAATTTTTCAAAATGATATCATTATCTTGGATACTGGAAATCAATACTAACAAAATTCATGGTCCATGACAAAATGCATACTATTCATAAACCAAAATTTATTTCAAAATTCATAGTTTCTGAAAAAAGAAAGATACAGTAAGGTAGAAACTACTATTGATTGGCATACTATCACAAGGTCAATGATCCTTAGGCCAACCATCCTTGATAGGCATCCGTTAAGTCATTGAACTTTACTAGACTGGCATCTCTGCGGGTTTATCCTTGATTTTCCTCCCAGAGAATCATTTGAAGGAATTTGCCTTTTTTTTTAGCAAGGATGTGTTTTGACCTACAAAAAGAACATAAGTTCAATAACCACCAATAGCAAATTTGGGATATGACATCAAAGTCTTTGAAAGTTATTCTAGTTGCTATCACCATAAGCCTTGGATATGCCACCAAAAATTTTAAAAGATTTTTAAAATGCTTTGGATTTCACCACTGAAGACTTGTTTTGAAATGAAAAACTTTTTAAATGCTTTGAATTTCACCATCAAAGACTTTAAAAAC